>JAQZBX010034349.1:0-25027 GCA_029593785.1 Cabassous unicinctus
AAAAAAAAAAAAAAGAAATGTCCTCACAGTAACAACCAAGCCAGTGCTTGCTTAACCAGACTACTGACCACCATCACTGGCCAGGTTGACACATGAACTAATCATCATGATGACATTCTTATAATTTATTTCTAGCATGAATTTGCTTATATTGATTAAAGGATGACTGGTGACTGTGGGCTTTTTCATATTGTTTTGTGACATAGAATTCTTTTTTCATTGGCATTAATTAATGTTAAGCCCATATAGAATGCTCAGTTACATATAAATTTTAGAGTAATTATTTAACTGGAAACTATTCCAGTTAAAATCTTTCTGATGTTAGTTACATACACATGGCATGTTACTCTCCTGCATGTACAGAGATGTTCTCTTTTGTAACATTCCAAATGCAGATGTATCAGATTAATTTTGAAGACTTAAATGTCTTTCAAAGATTAGGCATATTTGCCATGTTTAAGTGATTGTCCTTTTTAAGACCTCAGGTTATCGATTTGAGCTTGGGTTAAATTTCCACGAAATTCAAACTAACACTTACTGCTAGGACACTGATTACTCCCATCTTAATTAGCATAATGTAATTTTGTTCAATTCCTAACTTATCCTATTCCCCAGTGTCTAATGACCAGGGTTCACATCCATGAAACTTAGTATTGATATAATTGTGGTTATGTCCTTTGTGAAGATATATTGAATGGATATTATTTCATTTATTAAGCCCACCTACCCTGCCTAAATAATTGGAAAAAAAAATAGATTGACATTAAGAGAATAAAAATGTTGAAAAACATTAGGGTCCATATGAATGTGTTTCAATGGATGTACAAATACTGCCAAATGAAGGAATATTCTAGGTAGTAGAAACATAGGACATTGAAATTTAGAAAATATATTCAGGATTTAAACAGGAGAAAATTAAAATGAAGATGTGATATTGTGGAGGTAAAGAGGGGGGAAATATTCAAAGGGGAAGACCAGGATATTGGGCACTATGTGACTGTTTAGCTCTGCAAGTGTCATATCCCTTTTCCTAAAGCCAAAAGCAGTGACAAGAAGACACATGAATAAATATTGATATGTGCAAGCTATAAATGTACCATCTGAGGAGTTTTGTTCAATGTTCTTGCCTATGTTTCAGAAATTATCACTTATTTAAGGAAATCTGCAGTTGGTTTATCCATGAACCCACTAACTCATTGACCAGGCACATCCTCATACTAAAGTACAGGTTCCTGGAGCTCATCTGGAATCTGGCCTTGGAAAAATATCTCCATAGTTCCCCTCCTTGCTCAACCTGGGAATCATATCTGATTTGCAGAGATGATACCCAGTTTGTGGGGCAGGGCGGGGGTGGTCGTACATGGATTTTGAGTTCTTTGCAGAAATTACATTATCATCAAGTCCAGGACAGGGTACTGAGGAAGAATAAGGAAAACATTGAAGGTTATCACAGGAAACATCACCTTGAAGAGAGAAAACATTGATGGTCCTTCACCAGACCAGGGAATATTCCAGACCTTGTGTCCAGATTCAGTGATGACCTCTGGTTGTTAATGCCCATGCCCAAGTTCAAAGAAAGCCTGCAAAATTCTCAGTCTTCTCAGAAAGGGAGGAATTATATGTCTAAACATTGGATTGAATATCATTTTCAAAAAGAATCCAACAAATATAAGTGCCATGGAACTAAGTTCTATGTGGAAAAGAATCTGCCAGATATTTTCACTACTGTGGTCTCAAGGTACAGAATAGTAAATAGAAGAGAATTATTATTTTTTTAATTTAATCAACTTGTCTATTAAAAGATGTTCATTGAGTTCCCAGCACTGTTCTGAATGTTGGAGATTGAGCAGCAAGAAAGACATGAATTTGTGGTCAAGAATATTATGTTCTAATGGGTGACAAAATACATGTAAGTAAAAAGTAAAGAAACAAACTTCTTTCAGATGGTTCTAGGGGCTATAAAGATTCAAGGAAGAGATTGGAATCATATGTTGGGAAGCTGTTCTAGATACTTGTTCAGTAAATGAATGAATCAATCAATCAGTGAATGAATGAATTAATAAATGTGAGACTCACCTATGGAGATCATATGACTGATATTTTCCAGCATTACATCTCAGAACAGGCTTCTCTGGGATGTATCCAGCAGGACCCACTCCTTCTGAGTGGAGTCTGTAGCTACGTCATTGAAGGTCACTGATTCCTAAAACATCATGAACATTTGGTTTCAGACAGGGCCACCCCTACCAATGCCCAGAGTAGGATGATCTAGATGACAGCACAGAAAAGCAAGGAATGTGTATGTAAAAAGCTCCATCTGGTTTTGGGTTCCAATAACATCATTCTCCAACCTGACCTGGCTTTTGTCTTTCCAATAAATTGAGAGGCATTCATACTTTGCATACAAAAAAAAAACAACAACCCTCTTCTATAAAGGAATATCTCATGATGGGTGATTTGATATAACCTGGGAATTTCTCAGTTAACTGGTAATTATAAATTCAAGACTGGTGATTATAAAATTTGCTCTTGAAACTTCAGAACTAAAACCATCAATTTCAAGTAACTATACAGACTCACCACAAGGTAAACAATAAAAAGGATCACTTTTTAACAATGACTATGGTTATATTATTCTCAGATGAACATCAGATTCTTCATCTATGAAATTGTTTAACAAACTGTTAATGAATGTTGGTGGACCTAATGATAAAACATGAAGAACTTCCTAACTAGCAAACATGTACTAAATACGTGTCACAGGTCTATTACTCATTAAAATGGCGGAAGAACTTGAGGCAATTTCTAGCATTCTGCAGAAGTGAACAGGTTTTATACAGAACTTAGGATCAATAGGTGCAGATGTATCAACTCTGTCCAACTTAGGTGCTCATTAAATGGTATAAGGACAGATGTTTCAGCAACACAAGCTAGGTGCCGCTGAGCTTTTGGTGTGAGATATCCAGTACTCAATTTTCTCAGGGACCTCCAAACACTAGTTATTATTGTATCTCATGTTTTCATCTTGTCTGTGCTCAGGATAGAAGCCTCTTTATTGGTTCTGCTCTCTACAGCTTTTCAAAAATTTCCATAGGACCATAGTTTTACTTATTCTACCATACCTCTTTAGTGCACAGTGGAAACTGAGGAAACAATATTCCCTATCCATTGCTTCCTGATATTACATGTGAAAAAAGGTTAATAGAAAGAGAGAAAATGCATGATTACAGCAAGGGTGGTAAGGAGAAATTTTGTTAACTTCTTTTGGCATTTCAAAATGTTCAAATATATTTTATCAAAATGTTAAGAAGTTTAAATTGGGGTAAATAGATACATGATTCTTCATTGTATCCTCCGGTCTAAACCTCTCTTGTGCTCCCCTCAACACTATTCAGCCCTTATCCACTATCTGTAAACTGGATTGATTGAACGCACCTGATAAAACTTCAGCCTCCCTACTATTATGTAAACTTCTGCTCTTTCTCATCTCTATCATCTGTCTTCACCACAATCCTAAGCCTATTACAGCTTATAACATGGTTAATGTTTGAATTATTTCTCCAGTGAGAAATGAGAGAAACTCTCACATCTCTTCTGTAAATAAAAAGACTTTATGGAGGCAAGAACACATTACTGTCAATACTAGAAAGGAAATTATTTATTGATCGATTCCTGAACCACTTAGTTTCCTCAGATTACTGGGGGAACTTAGCTGAAGTTTAGATCCTTGACTATCTCCTGGCTGCACTAGACAACCCATGCCAAGAGGAGAAATTTGTCCATCTGCTAGAAACAAAGCTATAATTTTACCAGAAAGTTATTCCCTACTTACTTGTGGTTGCATTCTCAAAAGCTCAGCCATCAACTGTCTTTTCCTGAGTCCTCACTCTCAGACAGGTAAACACTATGTAGGCAAAACTGAGGATGGAAAAAGAAGCCATGAGACTCTAGTCCTTTCCAAGTTTTCCAGAGGCAGCTGTCATGAAGCCCCAAACCTTCAGCTGGGAGTAACTCCCACCCCAACCAATAGGACCTTCCAGTTTGTCCCAAGAGTAACCAGGTGAGAACTCTCCTTTCCCAGGATCAAAAGTAGGGTTTTGGCTACTTAGAATATATGAACACCTTCATTTTACAGATAAAAACATGAAAATCATTGAGTTTTATATGTTAATTGGCCCATGGTATTCAGTTCTTCCTTTCTCCCTGTGAATCATGTCACTTGTTGATTTTGGTCTCCACCTCCAGGAAAACCACTCAAGAACTTCTGTCTTAATTTTCCTTTATTTGTGCACTAGCATTGTTCTAAAGCATCCATCCCAGTCCCCTTCCACTCCTTCTCTTCCTTGCTTCTCTGGATACATTTGCCCTCGTCACTTTGGCTCCTCCATATTGAGTTTCTGGTAATATACTCCCTCAACCCTGAGTTCTAGGTCTCTTCACCATGGATTTGGATATCAACCAAACAACTTAATCTATTTTATGATGTAGTTGATCAATTTAAGGACTTATAACATTTGGAGGCATAAACATTATGCATGTTGCAAATCCAGGCCTGAAAATCCCCTGCACCAGAATGTAGCAGGAATATACTGGTCATAATGTTACTTTCATGACCCAAAATCCCCATAGAAAAAAGGAGTTTCACAATATATAGAATTAAGTGGTTTCAGAGGGCATCTTGCTGTTCTTCTGATTTTTTAGTAGTCACTGAAATCCTCCCCTATATTAATCATCATCAGCTGCAATATCCCTGCATTTCATAATTTATATATGTGAAAGCATTTATAAACAAAAATCTCATATGAAATAGTTAATAAATATATTTCCTGTATAAATGATATGTCAAACAGAAATGGGATTAACTCTTTTTTGTATGAGGTCCAGCAAAAATTAAAGTGAAAAAAAAATACTAAAAGTGGCATTAAATGTGACTCTTTGCTTGGAGATTTATAAACATTAACTTATTTAATCCATGCAATAACTTTGATGATTGTGGTTTATTTACCCATTTGACAAATGACGTATTTGGAAATACGTAGTCATATAACAAAATTACATTGCTAGGAAATGGCACAGCTAGAATTTGAATTTTGTTCTGCTTGTTCCCCAAGCTCACAATCCTTGAGGGTTACACACCATACCTGATTTCACCTACCATGTTGCATCTCACATCAATAATCAGAGACACCACCCTGTGATCAAAGCCTCCTATCCTAGCTTTTTCACAAAGTGAATCCACATGCTCAAGTTCTCCTACTACATGGGGATGTTCAGGGCATTGACCACTCTTGCCAACTATTACCCCTAACTTATCATTTTATGACCCACTTTACTGCCCCTACTATGAATAGTTCAAGTGTCTTCAGGTTCATGAAAGAAGAAACAGGACCTTGAGATGGCAGTAACTTGAAACCTGCTTTATTGAGTGTTGTTATGGCATGAGAAGGGAAGCCCCCTCCCAGCAAGAGTCTTTCCAGGACCATGGAGCAAGACTACAATCCATTAGGGGAAAAGGCAAAATGAAATCCTTAGGGAAAAAGGGAAATGGAAAGGGGGCTTATCTGTCTAAGTGATAAGGCTCAGCAGCAGGGCAAGAGACTAGGTCAGGGAGGTACAAAAGGCAGCAGCAATTTATAGTCTTTAATAGCTTCAGGGATTTCCTCATCTATGGTTAGCAGATGTTGGGTGCATTTTATGGAGTGTGCAAAGTAGACACGCTCTAAATGGCTAAAATTTTGCTTATATAGAATGAATTTAAAATAATTAGGTATGTAAGTATTTGAATTTGATGCTGGTTGGCTTAGGGTTCATGGTCCTAAATGCTATGAAAATGTAAATAACCTGGGTGTCAATACACAGGAGCCATCTTTGGCCAATTTATATAACACACTACTTATTCATTTCAACAAATACTTACCAAGAACAACTTTTTTGTGAGCCTCTTGATTATTTTCCATACCTGACAATCAAGATTCTAATAAGAAGTTGCTCCAAATACCTGTATTATTCCTTGAGTGCATCTGACAGAAGACATGACTAATATATTGCTCCTGATCTCACCATAGAGTCACAATTCCTAGAAGGATTTGAGTTTATCTTGCAATCCTACTATGTCTTTCTAATTAAATCTGTCTTAAGAAGGGAAAGCTATAGACCAATCTCTCTAATGAACCTAGATGCTAAAATCCTC
The DNA here is from genome assembly GCA_029593785.1 of Cabassous unicinctus. Classification (NCBI taxonomy): domain Eukaryota; kingdom Metazoa; phylum Chordata; class Mammalia; order Cingulata; family Chlamyphoridae; genus Cabassous; species Cabassous unicinctus. The sequence continues at coordinate 6,191 of JAQZBX010034349.1, forward strand.
AACAAAATACTTGCTAATTGCATTCAACACAAACGAATTATACACCATGGCCAAGTGATTTTCATCCCTGGTATGCAAGGATGGTTCATTAGAAAATCAATGTAATACACACATAAACAGATCAAAGAAAAAAAATCAAATGATCATCTCTATAGATGCAGAAAAAGCATTTGACAAAATACAGCAACCTTTCCTGATAAAAACACTACAAAGATAGGAATAGAAGGAAACTTTCAGAACATGATAAAGGGTATATATGAAAAACCCACAGCTAACATCATATTCAATGGAGAAATCCTAAAAGCTTTCCCTTTAAGATTGGGAACAAGACAAGGATGCCCACTTTCACCACTTTAATTTAACATTGTCTTAGAAGTACTTGCCCGAGCACTTAGAGAAGAAAAAGATATAAAAGGCATCCAAATTGGAAAAGAAGTTAACATTTCACTATTTGCAGATGACACAATCCTATATATAGAAAGCCCTGAGAAATCTACAAAAAAGCATCTAGAGCTTATAAATGAGTTCAGTAAAGTCACACATTATAAGATCAATGTGCAAAAATCAGTAGCATTTCTATACACCAGCAATGAACAATCTGAGGAGGAAATCAAGAAAAAAATCCCATTTACAATAACAACTAAAAGAACCAAATACCTAGGAATAAATTTAAAGGTGTAAATGACTTATATGCAGAAAACTATACAACACTGTTAAAGGAAATCAAAGAAGACTTAAATAAATGGAAGAATATTCCCTGTTCATGGATAGGAAGACTAAGCATCATTAAGATGTCTATCCCACCTAAACTGATCTACAGATTTAATGCAATCCCAATAAAAATCACCACAGCATTTTTTTTTTAAATCAAATTGGAAAAACTATGAAATTTATCTGGAAGAGCAAGGGACCCTGAATAGCCAAGGACATATTGACAAAGAAAAACGAAACCAGAGGAATCACGCTACCTAACTTTAAAACATACTGCAAAGCTACAGTGGTCAAAACTGCATGATATTGGCACAAGGATAGTCACACTGATCAATGGAACCGAATTGAGAGTTCTGATATAGATCCTCATATATACATTCAGCTGGTATTTGACAAGGCCACCAAGGCCATTCAACTGGGTGAGAATGGCCTTTTCAACAAATGGTGCTTGGAGAATTGGATATCCATATCCAAAAGAATAAGAAGAACACCATCTCAGACCTTATACAAAAATTAACTCACGATGGATCAAAGATCTAAATATAAGAGCCAAGACCATAAAGACCTTGGAATATAATGTAGGGAAGCACGTACAGGATCTTGTAATAGGAAATGGTTTCATGAACTTCATACCTGAAGCACGACCAGTGAAAGAAAAAATAGATAAACGGGACCTCCTCAAAATTAAAAACTTTTGCACCTCAAAGAAGTTTGTCAAGAAAGTGAAAAGGATGTGAATATTCTCGCTGTCTTGATTTTGTGATAATCAGGGTAGGCTAAACATTCACTATATTAGAAACCATGCATGTGTCCCCAGACCTAGTTTTTCTCCCTAGGTCTGGTTTTTGGAATGCTGGTGATAATCTAAGGCTGATTTATTATATGACCATCCTGTATGGGAAAGGACTGTAACTTTGGGTGTCTTTGGTCAACCTTAAGAGATATAGCAGGGGGATCGATGTGGCTTGGGTGATTGGGCGTCCGTCTCCCATATGGAGGGACCTGGGTTCAATCCCCGGGATCTCCCAGTAAAAATGAAAGGAAAGAAAAATATAGAAGGCATGTGGGCCACCAGGCCCCACGTGCGGGTGCGCCACCAGGCCCTGTGCACGGGTGCACCGCCAGGCCCCACGAGCCATGCAGCAAGATGATGATGTAACAGGAGAGTGACACAAGGGAGAGCCAAGACAAGACGCACTGAAAAACCAGGAACTAAGGTGACACAGGCGGTAGACGCCTCTCTCCCACATCGGAGGTTCCAAGGTTTGAATCCTAGTGAAGATAGGAGGAGAAGGATGAGAAGAGAGGGCAGGAAATGGACACAGAGTTGCCCAGCTAATGGACACAAAAACAGCAAAAATGGGGGTGGGGGCAGTAAAATAGATAAAAGTAAATAAATAAATAAATCCTTAAAAAATGTATAAGGAAGGAAGATACAGACTATAGTTGGTAGTAATACTTTGACAATGCTGTTTCATGATTTGTTAACAAATATTTCACAACAGTGCAGGGTGTTTCGGGGGGGTGATGAGTGAGAGCCCTGTATGATGTTATGCATGTTTGTTTTGTAAGTTCATGGTATTTACTGAACACTTACAGTTTATGTTTATTCGTGTATGAATGATATACTTCAATAAATTGCTTTAAAAAAAAAGGTGAAAAGGCAGTTGACTCAGTGGGAGAAAATATTTGGTAACCATATATCTGATAGGGGCCTAATATCCTACATATATAAAGAAATCCTACACCTCAAAAATAAAAAGACAACCATTTAAAAAATGGGCAAGTGATACGAATGGACACTTCTCCAAAGAAAAAATACAAATGGCTAAAAAGCACATGAAAAGATGCTCAACTTAACTAGCTATTAGGGAAATGCAAATCAAAACTACAATGAGATATCATTTTACACCCATCAGACTGCCAGCTATTGAAAAAATACAACACTACAAGTGTTGGAGGGGATGTGGAGGAATGGGAACCCTCATCCACTGCTGGTGGGAATGTAGAATGGTGCAACCATTGTGGAGGACAGTATGGCAGTTCCTCAGAAAACTAATTATAGAACTGGCATATGATCCAGCAATTCTACTGCTGGGTATATATCCAGAATTGAAAGCAAGGACATGAATTGAAAGCAAGGACATAGGCACACTAATGGTCATAGCAGCATTATTCACTGTTGCCAATAGTTGGAATCAATTCAAATGCCCTTCAACAGATGAATGGATAAACAAATTGTGGTGTGTACATACAATTGAATATTACCCAGCTGTAAAGAAGGAATACAATATTAACACACAAGATAACATGGATGAATCTTGAAGACCTTATGTTGAGTGAAGCAAGCCAGGCACTGAAGGAGAAATATTACATGACCTCACTGATATGAATCAAGCAAATTGAACAGATCCACAGAGCTAGAGTCTGGGAGATTGGTTTTCAGGAATTATAAAGGGAGAAAAAGGCTATAAGCTAATGCCCATGTGGGCAAAATCTATATATCTGATAGGGGCCTAATGTCCTACATATAGGTGGAAGTGTATAGTTAGCCAGTGGAGAGACATGATGGAGGTGCAGTGATACTTTTGGGTTAGGCAGTGCAAGTATTTCAGGGGGCAGGGTATGAAGGGGGGCTTGGGCTGTCCAGGGACCTGAGGGGGAGGGTTGGGGGAAGGAGCACGTGAACATGGGATTGGTGGGTATGTGGTTGAAACTACAATGTTAGGGATGCTTTTTTGGCAATAGAGCAAGGTAGGGTTACTGGTTTAGAGTGTTGGATGTGGGGGGCATTCAGGACAGGGCGCACCGGGGGCGGGCTTCTAGGGAGTGTGCAAATGTTCATTTTTACATAGTGTGTTATATTAGTGGGTGGAGACCCACATAATGAGTGAGAATGTGCTGGAGTCCAATCCTGGGGAGGCCTGCTATGTTCTCAGATAGAGGGGCGGGAGTCTCTCGAGAGCATGGGTCGTGCCCAAAAGGGGAGGACAGACCAGAGTGTCAAGCCCTCAGTCTTGTTGCAAGTAACTATGAATCTGGTCCTGCAAAGAGTGAAGCCTGGTGGTTGCCATGGGTCCTGAGGGGAGGGGGAGGGAGGAATAGAATAGATGGAACAGGCAGCATTTTGGGGGCCATAGAAGTCTTCTGCATGATCTTGCAGTGATGGATTCAGGCCACGTTAAGTTTCATCAAAATTTATAAAAGTGTATGGTCCAAAATGTAAACTATAATGTAAACAACTGACCATGGTTGGTAGATATGTTCAATATTTGTACATCAGTTTAACAAATGTACTATCCATCTATAAAATGTTATTAATAGGGGAAGGGGGGAAAGGGGGAGCATGTCAGATATATGGGAGTCCCCTGTATTCTGTACCTTACTTTGCTGTGACCTAAAAATTCTTTGAAGACAAAACGAAAAAGTAAGACATTGGGGGAATAAATGGAAGAAAATGTCACGGTACATACAGGACAGCAGATCTTACAGTGATGAAAGGCAAAATGTCAAAAAAAAATTTTAATATTTTTTATTATGCCAAATTTTAAAGTTTTTTATTCTTTAATTTTTTTGTATTTTATTTCCTATTTTTAAAACTATTATTTCATTTTCTTATTAATTGTATTTGGCTATTTTATTGGCTTCATTTTTGAAGAGGTTTTGGATCACAGAAGGGTTACAACTATGGCAGGGGAGGAACATTTTGTGTGGGGCATCAGTGAAAGGGGATGCATGGGAGGAGGTTCACCTGGACATACATATAAGGCATATAAATGTATTCAGATGTTCATGGGGCATTGTCATGGTGGGTGGAGATTCACACAATAACTGAAAGAATATCAAATTCCCATCCTGGGGAGCTCTGTCATATTCTCTGATGGAACAACAAGAATCCCCCAAGTACAGAGGCAATGACTAGTGATGAAGGATGGTCCATTGACAGGCCCTTGATATTGATGACTGTGCTTATGAACCTTTACTCTTGAAATTGAAACTTAGCATAGTATTATAAGATGCCTAAGCATTACCTCCTGAGAGCCTCCTTGTTGCTCAAATGTGGCCTCTCTAAGCCAAACTTAGCACATAAATGCAATAACTTGCCCCCAGTATGGGACATGACTCCCAGGGATGAGCCTCTCTGGCACTGAGGGCTTACTACCAAATATCAACTAGCAATGCAATTGGAACAATACCTTGACTAAAAAGGGGGAAAGGTAAAGACAAATGAGTTTATATGGCTAAGATACTTCAAACTGAGTTGGGGAGGTCATTCCTGAGGTTACGCTTATGCACATCTCAACAGGATCTCATTGACTGCCAAATTAGACACTACCCCAAATAGTAGGGCTCCTGAGGGCTCTGGAGACACCCAGGCACTATGGTAAGGGTAGATAGCTCATGAGTTTGGTGCCTTGCCACTGGGCCCTACTTTGGGGTTTGTGCTCCCCAGTGTCACAGATTTGGACTCAGTTCTGGTTTCCCTACATGTGGCTCTTTGGTCCCTTCTATTTGAACTTATAGTTAGTGCTGGAGTTGGTAGGTGTACATCCAAGAGACTTGAATCTTTGGGCTCTCCATGCTGGGCCCTGAGCCTCAATGGAGTTGCAACACCTACTCTCCAGTTCATTGGGCTCACCCAGGACAACTAACAAGGAGGTGATGATGGACAATCACCATAACAAGGAACCAAGAGAGTCTACAACTGTAAGCAAGAGTCCCAGCCATTGACTGTATGGGGACTGAAGCCCCTCTCAATTAGAGGTGGAGTGGGCATCACCATCCCAGAATCCTCAGGATTGGGGAATGAACTTTGGACCAGAGTGAGCTTACTGTTATTCTAATATAGTCTTGTGATTCTAGCAATGAAAGAACTTATATCATTGATGTGGAGGCAGTGGCCACTGGAGGTTCTGAAGTCAGGGAGAGGGAAAACAGATGTAATATGGGGGCATTTTTGGGACTTGGGACTTGCCCTGAATGATATTGCAATGACAGATGCAGGCCATTATATATCTTGCCATAACCTACAGAATTGTGTGGGAGAGAGTGTAAACTACAATGTAAACTATAATCCATGTTTAGTGGCAATGCTTCAAAATGTGTTCATCAAATTGCAATGAATGTACCACACTAATGAAGGATGTTGTTAATGGGGGCAAATGGGCATTGTGTGGGGAGCAGGGCATATGGGAATCCCCTATATTTTTATGTAACATTTATGTAATCTAAATATCTTTGTTTAAAAGTAACAAATTTTTTAAAAAAGAATAAACGAGTGTTCCTATTTCTCCACATCTTTCCAACACTTGTTACTTTCTGTTTTTTTAATAGCAGTCATTCTAATGGGTGAGAAATGGTACCTTATTGTGTTTTCAGGATTTACTTTTCCATGACAGCTAATGATGTTGAGCACCTTTTCATATGCTTTTTGATTATTTGAATATAATTTAAGTCTTTACCCATTTTTCATTTTGTTTGTCATTTTGTTGTTAAGTTGAAGGATTTCATTTTATATTCTGGATATTAAACCTTTATGGATATGTGGTTTCCAAATGTTTTCTCCCATTGTTTACTGTGTCATTTTCCTTTGATGATAAAGTCATTTGAAGCACAAAAATGTTCTTTTTCATGGGGTCCCATTTATTTATTTTACCTTCTGTTGCATGTGCTTTGAGTATAAAGTCTAAGACGCTATTACCTAAGACAAGTCCTGAATATGCTTCCCTATTCTTCTAGTGGTTTCATGGTTAGTTCTGGCTCTTATATTTAAGTCTTTAATTAATTTTGAGTTTATTTTTTTATAAGGTAGGAGATAGGAGTCTTCCTTTATTTTGCAAATGGTGATCCAATTTTCCCAGCATTATTTGTTGAGACTATTATTTTCCATTTCAGTTCTCTGTTACTCTGTGTCAAAAATCAAGTTATCCATAAATGTGATGGTTGATTTTTGAGCTCTCAATTTGATCCCATTGGTCTATACGCAAGCCCTTGTGCCAGTATTGTGCTCTTTTGATTACTGTAGCTTATTAATAAGTTTTAATATTGGGAAGTGTGAGTCCTCCAATTTCATTTTTATTTTTCAAGATGGCTTTAGTTATTCGGGGCCCCTTACCCTTACATATAAATTTGATGATTGCCTTTAACATTTCTGCAAAGAATGTTTTTGGAATTCTTATTGGAATTGCATTGAATCTATAAATTGAATTGGATGGGATTGTCATCTTAATGCTATTTAGTCTTCCAATCCATGAACACAGAAAACCCTTCCATTTATATAGGTGTTCTATGATTTCTTTTAGCAATGTTCGGTAGTTTCCTGTACACAAGTCTTTTACATCCTTGGTTAGATTTATTCTTATATATTTTATTCTTTTAGTTACTATTGTAAAGGAGTATTTTTCCTGTTTTCTTCATCCAATTTTTCTTTGATTGTGTATATAAACACTACTGATTTTTGGTGTTGATCTTGTACCCTGCTACTTTGCTCAATACAGTTTTCACTTCTAGGAGCTTTCTTGTGAATTTTTCAGGATTTTCTGTATATAGGGTCATATCATCTGAAAATAGGGAAAGTTTTACTACTTCCTCATCTATTTGGATACCTTTTATTTCTTTTTCTTGCCTAATTGCTCAAGCCAAAAGTTACAGTACAAAGCTGAATAACAGTGCTGACAGTGGGCATACTTGTCTTGTTCCTGATCTTGGAGGAAAAGCTTTAAGTAGGATGGTAGCTGTGGGCTTTGCCTATATGCACTTTTTCATGTTGAAGAATTTTCTTCTATTCCTAGTGTTCTACATGTTTTTATCAAGAAGGGGTGATGAGTTTTTATCAAATGCATTTTCTGCAGCAATTGAGATCATGTGTGATTTTTTTTCTTCATTGTGTTAATGTGGTATATTATATTAATTGATTTTCTTCTGTTGAACCAACCTTGCATACCAGGGACAAATCCTGTTGATCGTAGTTTATAGTTCTTTTATTTTATTTTATTATTATTATTTTTTAAAGATTTATTTATTTTATTTTATTTATCCCCCCCCCTTGCTGCTTGTGCTGCTGTGTCCATTTGCTGCGTGTCTTCTCTGTGTCTGCTTATCTCCCCCTTGCTGTGAGGTCTTGCCGCATCAGCCCACGGCGCCACGCGAGCCGGCCTGCCCTCACAAGGAGTCGCCGGGAAGCGAACCCGGGGCCTTTCATATGGTAAACGGGTGCTCTATCCATTGTGCCACACCCGTTTCCTGCCGTGAGGTTGCTGCATCAGCCCACCGCACCGCTCAGGCCGGCGTGCCCTCACAAGGAGGCCTCGGGATGTGAACCCTGGCCTCCCATATGGTAAACGGGGGCTCTATCCACTGAGCCACACCCGCTTCCCTATAGTTCTTTTAATGTGCTGTTTAACTCAGTGTTTTAGTATTTTGTTGAGGATTTTCCATCTATATTTCATAATAGACATTGGCCTGTAGTTTCCTTTTCTTGTGGTATATTTGTCCTTCTAACATGAGGAACAAGAGAAGGGTGCCCACTGTTCATTGTTATTTTAACATTGTACTGGAAGTTCTGGCTAGCGCAATTAGGAAAGAAAAAGAAATAAAAGGCATCCATATTGGAAATGAAGAGGTAAAAATTTCCCTAATTGCAGATGACATGAAAATACTGACAGATATACAGCAAGGGTCCTAGAGATAATATATGCATACAGCAAAAGTGATGGAGTACAAGCTCAACACTCAAATATCAGTAGTGTATATATACACTAGCAATGAAGAATCAGAAGAAGAAATCAAGAAATAATTCCATTTACAAAAGCACCTAAAAGAATAAAATATATAAGAATAAATCTAACCAAGGATATAAAGGACTTGCTCATAGAAAACTTCACATCATTGCTTTAAATAATCAGAGAAGAACTAAAAAATGGAAGGATAATCTGTGTTCATGGATTGAAAGACTAAATATTGTTAAGATGTCCTACCCAAAGCAATTTTCTTAATTTAATCCAATTAAAATTCCAACAGCCTTCTCAGCAGAAATGGAAACAGCAATTATTAAATTTATATGGAAAAACAATGGGCCCCAAATAGCCAAAGCCATCTATAAAAAATAAGAATGAAGTTGTAGGACTTACACTCCTCAAATTCCCCTGAATTCTGTCTGTATAAGAAATGCAGCTATTTGGAGTGTAGCATACCTCCATATATGTCATACCTTGTACCTCACCTTTTGGGTCCTGTTGGGACTTCAGTCTAGTTATAAGTCTGGAAGAAAACGGGTGGTGGGGATAGGTCACAAGAAGAATTATGATTGTCTTCCATCCAACAAATTCAGGGCATTCCATTGCAGTTTCATCTGGTGAAACAGGATTAATCTCTTCAGACAGAGGAATGAGAGCTCTGTGCACAGGGGAGGTTATTACAGGTTTATCATATCCAGCAAGATTACTCTCTTATGGTGGAGGTTGGAAGGCAGATTCCTCAGAGCAGGCTGGAAATTCGGAGGCTGGTTGTTCAGGGCAGACTGAAGGTCAGGAGGCTGGTTCAACAAGGCAAACTGGAGGTCAGGTGGCTGATAGATACCACAGGGCAGACCATTATAGGTTTATCTGGCAAAGATTCAGCAGAATCTTGGGTTTCAATATCCCCACCACCATCATAAACCCTTAGGTCCCCATTGCAATTTTAAGAATCCTATTCATTTCCAATCAATGCACTCACTTTAACAGCAGACACTCATCAAGCTTGGGAATTTATTTCACATTGTAATTCAGCCACTCACATAATAAGACTCTGGATTTGGTATTCAGAAATCTTGTCTGTGGCTACAAAAAATAAGATTTTCTCTCAGTGCACACATAGAAACTTTCACATCCTTCATGCACCGAGTAAGTTGAGAATTTGAAGCCTTGAGTTCATCCCTTTCTTTAACAACTCTATCCAGCATATTTAGGAACAACCAGCCAACATCATTATACCTTTTATCTCCATAAAACTCTGTTAAGTCCTGCGAATATTCTTGCTGATTTTGTGGTAATCAGGGTTGGCTAAACATTTGCTATATTAGAAACCATGCATGTGTCCCCAGACCTAGTTTTTCTCCCTAGGTCTGGTTTTTAGAATGCTGGTGATAAACTAAGCCTGATTTATTATATGACCATCCTGTATGGGAAAAGACTGTAACTTTGGGTATCTTTGGTCAACCTTAAGAGATATAGCAGGGGAACAGATGTGGCTAGGGCGGTTGGGCGACCATCTCCCATATAGAGGGACCTGGGTTTGATCCCTGGGACCGCCCGGTAAAAATTAAAAAAAGAAAAATATAGAATGCACTTGGGCTACTAGGTCCTGTGCATGGGTGAACTGCCAGGCCCCACGAGCCACACAGCAAGATGATGACATAACAGGAGAGTGACACAAGGGAAAGCCAAGACGAGATGCACTGAAAAAACAGGAACTAAGGTGGCACAGGTGGTAGGACGCCTCTCTCCCACATCAGAGATTCCGAGGATCGAATCCCAGTGAAGACAGGAGAAATATGAGGAGAGATGGCAGGAAACGAACACAGAGAGTTGCTCAGTGAATGGACACAGAAACAGCAAAATTGGGGGGGGGGCATGTAAAAATGGATAAAAGTAAATAAATCCTTTAAAAAATGTATAGGGGAGGAAGATACGGACTATAGTTAGTAGCAATACTTTGATGATGCTCTTTCATGAGTTGTTAACAAATGTTTTGCAACAATGCAGGGTGTTTGGTGTGGGGGAGGGTGATGTGTGGGAGCCCTGTATGATGTTATGCATGTTTTTTTTCTAAGTTCACGATGTTTACTGAACACTCATAGTTTATGTATGTTCATGTAGGAATGAGGTACTTCAATAAATTGTTTTTAAAAAAAAAAAAAAAAAAACTCTGTTAAGGCATCAAAAACACTTTCACCTAGAGCCTTGCCTCTTATAAGCATTTGAGTAGCAGTATACAGTGGTGATATTTTACATATCTCTATTTCCAATTATTGCCATGGACTCTCAGTGTCACCTTGATTGTTGGAAATAGAGTCATTAGTGCCTTTGAGTCTAATCAGATTAGAGAACTAATTCTAAAAAAAACAGAAACAATTCAGAAAACTCATCCTTAAGATTTTCTTTCTCAAAAAACACTCCTGGTATCAAAACAGTATTGGTGGGAAGGAGATGTGGCTCAAGCAATTGGGCTCCCGTCTACCATATGGGAGGCCCAGGGTTTGATTCCTGGGGCCTCCTGGTGAAGGCAAGCTGGCCTGCATGGTGACCTGGCCCACACGGAGTGCTGGCCAGCGCAGGAGTGCTGCCCCACACAGAGAGCTTGCACATCGAGATGATGCAACAAAAAGAGGCACAGAGGAGAAACAATGAGAGACGCAGCAGACCAGGGAGCTGAGGTGGCGCAAGAGGTCGAACACCTCTCTCCCACTCTGGAAAGTCCCAGGATCGGTTCCTAGTGCTGCCTAAAGAGAAGACAAGAAGACACAGAAGAACACAAAGTGAATGAACACAGAGAGCAGACAGTGAGCGCGAAAACAACGGGGGGCGGGAGGGATAAATAATAAATAAATCTTTAAAAAAAAAAAGTGTTGGTCAGGTTTCTCCATGGACACAGAACTGACAGGAGATACAGGTAAATATTATGAGATTTTTAAAAAGAATTGTCTTATGTGGCTGTGAGGATGGATAAGTCCAAATTCTGTAGGTCAGACTTCAAGTTGGAAACTCCAGTGAAGGTGTTTGATGAATTTCCCAGTAGAAGCTGGCTGGCTGGCTCATGTAGAGATGGAAATTCTCTCTTCTGACTGCTGAAATTCTCACTTCTCCTTTTAAATCTTTCAACTAATTGGATCAGACCTCACTCATTTTTGAAGGCTCTCTTCAGTTGATTGTAGATGTAATCAGCCATAGATGCAATCAAATTACTAATGATGCAGGTCCACAAAATATCCTCACAGTAACAATCAGGCCAATGTTTTCTTGATCAAACACTTGGACAGTATAATCTGGCCAAGTTGATACATAAAATCAACCATTACAAACACTTCTCCAAAGAAGTTACACAAATGGCCAAAAAGTACATGAAAAAATGCTCAATATTATTAACAATCAGGGAAATGCAAATCAAAACCACAATGAGACATCATTTCACACCCATTAGAATGGCTGCTATTAAATAAATGGAAAATAACAAGTGTTGGAGAAGAGGCAGAGAAATAGAATCACTTCTTCATTGCTGGTGGCAGTGTAAAATGGTGCAGCCACTGTGGAAAAGTGTTTGGTGGTTCCTCAGAAAGCTATGTATAGAACCACCATTTGACTTGGCAATCCCACTACTTGGTATATACCAAAAATAATGGAAAGCAGGTACTTGAGCAGATATTTGCAAACTGATGTTCATAGCAGAATTATTCACAATTGCCCAAAGATGGAACTAACCCAAGTATCCATCACCCAATGAATGGATAAATAAAATGTGGCATAAACATGAAATGGAATATTATTCAGCTGGAAAAAGGAATGAAGTCCTGTTAAATGTGACAATGTGGATAAACCTGGAAGACATCATGTTGAGTGAAATAAGCCAGGCACAAAAGGGCAAATATTGTATGATCTCACTGTTTTGAAACAGTGAAAATTAGAGTAAGCAAATACAGAGTCTGAATCTAGAATAGACGTTACCAGGAGACAGGTTGGGAATAGGGAATGGGAAGTTAAGGTTTAAAATGTACAGGGTTTCTATTTGCATGATGGACATGTTTTGGTAATGCATAGTGGTAATGGTAGCACAATATTGTGAATGCAATTAGCAACACTGAAATATGTATCTGAATATAATAAAAAAGGAATATTCGATTGTAAATATGGTAACAATTAATTTTTTTTAATCAACTTTATTTTTTTCTTTTTGGTGTACAGTTCTATGAGATGCACCTCCCCCCCCACCACCCCTGCTTGCTGTCTGTGTCCATTCACTGGATGATCTTCTGTGTCTGTTTTTTGCCTTCTCTTCTCATTTTTCTCCTCCAGGCTTCACCGAGATTCAATCCCAGGGACCTCCGATGTGGGAGAGAGGCACCCTGTCACTTGCACAACCTCAGTTCCTGGTTTCTGGCCTGTCTCACCTTGGCTTTCCCGTGTGTCTCTCTTTTGTTGTGTCATCATCTCGCTGCATGGCTCGGCTCGCCGCACACAGGCCTGGATCACCGTGCATGCATGTGGGCCTGTGGCTTGCTGTGCACAGGCCTGGCTCACTGCGTGTCCGTGTGGGCCTGTGACTCACCATGCACGGGCCTGGCTTGCCGCGTGTCCACACGGGCCTGTGGCTCACTGCTCACGGGCCCAGCTCGCCTGCCCCTCCCCTTTTTTTTAATTTTACCAGGAAGTCTCAGGGATCGAACCCTGGTCCTTCCATATAGTAGAAAGACACCCAACCTCTTGATCCACATCTGCTTCCCACAATTATATTTTAAAAATAATCTATGGAACTATACTACAGACAGTGAACCCTAAGTTAAATAAATAATAGTACAATTACAGAAATGTGCTAGCATCAATTGTAACCAATGTTCCAAACCAATGCAAGTTGATGGTGGTGGGTGGTATAGGGATATGGGAATCCTGTATTTTATACATGATTGTTCTGTAGACCCAGAACTTCCCTAACAAATAAAAAAGCTATGGAAAATTACAAGTGATGGAGAGGATGTGGGGAAATAGGAATATTCTTTCATTGCTGCTGCATTGTAAAATGGTGCAGTCAGAGTAGAAGATAGTTTGGCTATTCCTCAGAAAGTTAAATATAGAATTAACATATAACCTGGCAATCCCATTTCTAGGTATATATACAAAAGATTTGAAAGCAGGGAATTGGACAGATATTTGCACACCAATGTTCATAGTGGCATTGTTCACACTTTCCAAAATATGAAGGCAATCCAAGTATCCATCAACCAATGAATGGATAAACAAAATGTGGTATATACATACAATTTATATTTTTCAGCCATAGAAGGAAATGACATTCTGAGACGTGCAACAACATGAATTAACCTTGAAGACATCCTGTTGAGTGAAATAAGCCAAAAAGGACAAATATTTTATGATCTCACTGATATTAAATAATTAGTATCAGCAAATTCATAGAGTCAGAAACTAGATTTTAGTTTGTCAGGGGCGAGGAGGGGTAGGGAATGGGGAGCTAATGCTTAAATTTTACAGAGTTTCTATTTGGGATGATGGAAAAGTATTGATAATGAATGGTGGTTATAGTAGCACAATGTTCTGAATGTAATTAACAGCAATGAAGTATATATTTCAATGTGGTTGAAAGGGAAAATTTTAGGTTGTATATATGTTAAGAGAATAAAAATTTTAAAAACAAAACAACAGGCATGCTCATCCAATGCTACTCTTCCTCATTCTGTCCCCTCAGACTTATCCTAAATAACTCGAGTCCAGGGAAGTGGCTTGAATTGTTTCACCAAGTAAAGGTTGCAAAGCTGGGCTGAATCATTAGAGTTCTCTGCATTCTCCTAAGAGCCACAGAAAATTTAAAAAATCTCAGGCATCAGTGTCATTCAGGGACATGGCTGTAGAGTTCACACAGGAGGAGTGGCAGCACCTGGGCCCTATTCAGAGGACCCTTTACAGAGATGTGATGCTGGAGAACTACAGCCACCTTGTCTCAGTGACTCATGGAGTGTTTGACCATCAGCTGCTCCAGCAGATGTAAAAGATACCAGAAGGAGACCAGACCTTCACATTCTTTGATCTTGGAAGATTGCAATTTTCAAAATTAGGAACAGCTTCTGCCTTTTATGAGAGAGTCTGGATATTACATTTTGTTCATCAGACTCACCCAGGAAAAGTAACATGATGATGATGATGGACAAACCCCTCCCCCAAAAAACAAGAGTATCTACAACTTTTCAAGAATATGGAGAAAACCATGACCATGATGAGAAAAAAATAAAAGTTACAATAAAGTCCAAATTTAAATTCTAGATATAAAATTGAAATATCTGAAATGAGAAAGCAAACCAACCAATAAACAAGAAAATACTCGATAGGGTTAGTAACAGTAGCTTTCACATAAAGAAAGATAAATGACATTGGCAGATTGCTGAATTTACAAACAAGCCATCTATGACCTGTGGGATATCAAGCAGTCCAACATATGTATGATTGGGATTCCAGAAAAAAAGGAAGAGGGGGAAGAAGAAAATATCATAAGAAATAATAGCCAAAATGTTCCAATTTTGGTGAAGCATATAAACCCACAGATCTAAGAAGCTAAATGAATTCCAAGCAGAAGAAACATGAAGAAAACCACTCTAAGGTATATTGTAACCAAATTTTGAAAAAACTAGTGATAAAGAGAAAATCTAAAGCAGACACACTATGTCTAGAGAAAAAAATGTTAAAATGAAAGCCACCTTTTTATCAGATTTTATGCAAACTGAAAGACAAGGAAGTGACATTTTAAAAACAGAGAAAAATTCATCATTGATTTCTATTTATAGCTAATATCAGATGTTTTCAAACAAAAGCTAAAAGAATTTAATACCACCTCCTGTATTATTTAAAAAAAAAAAAGTTAAAAGGAATTCTTCAGAAAGAAGAAAAATGATACCAGATGGAAATTTTGATTGACCCAAAGAAATAAAGAACACCATATACTGGAAACATGAAGAAAATTTCAGAGTTCTTTTAAAAAGATTGAAAAATTTTAAAATCTAATGTATTCTGGGATTTATAACATATATATAAGTAAAATGTATGAGAAAAACAGCAAATAATATAGAAGAGAGAAAATGGAATAAAAGTATAAGAATCTTATTTAAAAAAAAATCAGGGGACAACCACCAAGATGGTGGCAGAGTAAAGCACTCCAAGAATCAGCTCCTCCTACAAGGCAGTTGGTGATCACCCACAGCTATCTAGAGCACTTATTTGGGGGCTCCAGGAGACCAGAAGTGCATCCTGCAACATCCTTGAAAGAATGGGAGGGGGAGACTGCCCATCTGCAGAGAAGATTCGTAAGTAGAGTACTCCATGCCTTGGAAGCGGTGCCCATCCTCCACTGGAGGCACAAGCCACCTCAGGAGCTGTTCTTGGGCTGGAATTGAAAGCTCCACTTCCCAAAATGGGGGATGAAGAGACAGTTGGGCACCAACTTCAGCTACTGATTAGTAAATTCAGTGGGCTAAAGTATAATCCTAAGAACAGCTAAAGTTTGAACCTGTCCAATTCAGAAAGAGGCTGCTGGCCGCCATCTTAACTCTGCGCCTGACATGAGGGGAAGCGGGGCTGACTGAAAATCACAGTGCTGATAGGGACCGGCTTTTTCCCATCTAGATCAGATTGCCACTCTAGCGTAAGCCCCAGGCCCACCACGGGCAGGGAGGAAGCTGAGGGGAGCTGCGTCAGCCTCTCCAGGAAATTACAGGCCACACTGCAGAGGCCGGTGATCATCCTACGTTGGCACTGCAGTCCACCCAAGGAGCTATTCTGTGGCAGAAATTGGAAGCTCTATTTCCCAAGAAAAGGGGAGGAAGAGATGGTTGGCCACCTATTTCAGCTACTGATTAGTAAATTTGGCTGGCTAAAGTATAACCCTAAGAAGAGCTAAAGTTTGAGTCTTTCCAAGTCAGAAGGAGGCTGGTAGTCACTATTTTGACTCCACCCCCAGCATGAGGGGAAGCCAGGCTGACTGAAAATCACAGTCATGGTAGAGACCGGTTTCTTTCACCCAGATTGGCCTGCAGGTCTAGCCTAGGCTTCAGCTTCAACTCTTGCAGGGAGGAAGCTGATGAGCCCTGCACCAGCCTATCCAGGTAACTGCAGGTACATTTAGCTGGTACAGACTGAATAATCAGAAATCTTCTGGGGCAACTGTGGTCATCTTGGACCTGCACTGCATAGATTGTTGCCCACACCTGCAGCTCCATCCCTGCCCCAGGCAGGGAAAAAAGGGGTGTGAAGCTTCATCAATCTCTCTGGGCAACCACAGTCTAGGCCTGGATGAGTTGGATTATTCCACACAGCTGTGGCTCTGTCCCTACCCCTGGCAAAGGAGAAAGTTAGGAGAAGCTTCATTGGTCCTTGGGGCAATGAGGGTAGCTTGAGCCTCCACAGCTTAAAGCACCAATTGCACACTTGGCTCCTACTACACAACCAGCAAGGGAGAAAGGACAGGAAGCCCTAAACTAAAGAGAAAAACTGCACCCAGAATAAATAGTAAGCCAGATGCCAAGACACCAACAAAAAATTACAATCCACACCAAGAAACAGGAAGATATGGCCCAGTTAAAGGAACAAGATAAGCCTCCAAATGACATAAAGGAGTTGAGACAACTAATCAGAGAGTTCAAACAAATCTCCTTAATAAATTCAATGAGATGGCTAAAGAAATTAAGGATATTAAGAAGACATTGGATGAGCACAAGAAAGAATTTGAAAGCATACATAGAAAAATAGCAGGTCTTATGGGAATGAAAGGTACAATAAATGAAATAAAAAAATACACTGGAATCATATAATAGCAGATTTGAGGAAGCAGAAGAAAGGATTGGTGAGCTTGAAGAAATGGCCTCTGAAAGTAAACATACAAAAGAACAGATGAAGAAAAGATTGGGTAAGCTTGAACAAGGTCTCAGGGAACTAAAGGACAGGAAGAGGCATGCAAACATACAAGTCCCAGGAGAAGAGAAGGGAAAAGGGGCAGAAGGAATATTTGAAGAAATAATGGTAGAAAACTTCTGAACCCTATTGAAGGACATAGATATCCATGTCCAAGAAGCATGACGTACTCCCATCAGAAAAAATCTGAATAGACCAACTCCAAGACATATACTAATCAGAATGTCAAATGCCAAAGACAGAGAATTCTGACAGCAGCAAGAGAAAAGCAATGCATGACATATAAGGGATACTCAATAAGATTAAGTGCCAATCTCTCATCAGAAACCATGGAGGCAAGAAGACAATAGTATGATATATTTAAGATACTGCAAGAGAAAAACTTCCAGCCAAGAATCTTATATCCGGCAAGATTGTCTTTCAAAAATGAGGGTGAGTTTAGAATATTCACAGATAAACAGGATCTGAGAGAGTTTGTAACCAAGATACCTGCTTTGCAGGAAATAAGGGTGTGCTACAGTCTGAAAAGAAAAGACAATGAGAGAGAGGCCTGGAAGAGAGTCTGGAAATGAAGATTATATCAATAAAAGTAACTAAAAAGTGTCAAAAGAGTGGTAAAAATGAAATATGACAGATAAAACCCAAATATTCTGAAATAAACTTAACCAACAATGTAAAGCACTTGTATTGAGAAAACTACAACTCACTGGTAAAAGAAATCAAATAAAATAATTGGAAGAATATTCCATGCTCATGGATTGCAAGACTAAATATCATTAAGAGGTCAATTCTACTTAAATTGTTATACAGATTCAATGCAATCCTGATAAAAATTCCACCAGCATTTCTTAAATAAATGGAAAATATGACTATCAAATTTATTTGGAAGGGTAAGGGGTCCTGAATAGCCAGAAACATCTTAGAAAGAAAAAGCAAAGTTGGAAGACTCTCATTTCCGGACTTTAAGTTGTATTACCTAGCTACAGTAAAAACAGCATGGTACTGGCATAAAGACAGACATGTAGACCAATGGAACTGAATTGATGGTTCAAAAACAGACCCTCACTTGTGAATATTCTCACTGTCCTGATTTTGTGATAATCATGGCAGGCTAAACATTCACTATATTAGAAACCGTGCATGTGTCCCCAGACCTAGTTTTTCTCCCTAGGTCAGGTTTTTGGAATGCTGGTGATAAACTAAGCCTGATTTATTATATGACCATCCTATATGGAAAAAGACTGTAACTTTGGGTATCTTTGGTCAACCTTAAGAGATATAGCAGGGGGATGGATGTGGCTCAGGTGTTGGACATCCATCTTCCATATGGAGGGACCTGGGTCTGATCCCCGGGACATCCCGGTAAAAAGGAAAAAAAAAAAAAAAGAAAAATATAGAAGGTGCATGGTGGCCCTGTGTATGGGTATGCCACCAGGCCCTGCGAGCCATGCAGCAAGATGATGAT
>JAQZBX010034350.1:0-25031 GCA_029593785.1 Cabassous unicinctus
GATTATAAATGCCCAGGTTTTACTTGCGTGTTGATCCGCGCAGGGGGGACATGGCGAGAGCAGGGTGCAGAAGCCATGAGGGTCCCCAGAGCAGCAGCAGGGTGGGAGCAACAGGGGTCAGGAACAGGAGCAGAAGGGAGTAGCTAACTTTTATTAAATGCTTTCTCCATGACAGACACTGTTCATAATCTATAATTGTGCTATCTCTATTACCCCTCACAATAAACCTATGAATAAGTACTTCTATTATTCCCATTTTTTAAGAGGGTAAGAAATTTGCCTAAGATCACCTGGCACTGAGAGGAAAAGCCAGGCACTGGATCCAGGCAATCCAAGTCCAGGACCAGCCCGCTTTCACTCTTATTCTCTCTCCATACAAGGGACTGAGCCATCAATTAGTAGAGACAGCACACCCAAAAGAATGCTGCAAAGTTTAATCAGTGGTGAGTCCAACAAGAGTCAATGGAATAACCTGCACCCTCTACTCCCCAAAGTAACGTACTATTATGGCACACTGATACTAAGTAGTATCAATACATATAATATTGATATGCATCTAGAACACTGGCAGATGTAACCTGCACTACCACTAAGCCACATCAAATAACTTTTGGAAACAGACAGGATATAAATAACAACTATTTTGCTCACGAATACTTTCATTCTTGAATAGGCATGTGAAAAAGGGTTTCCATACACCTCTCTTCCCTTGGTCTACTTTCCTCCTTCCTTCATGCATTATTGGAGATAAACTGCTAGGCAAGCACACATCAGCGCACCCCTACCCCATTTCTATAGTTATATTACAATCATAAGCTCCCAGACAAGATGCTAGTGAGATGTTTTTAATTTGTTTAATTTAGCAACCCAATGTCAGTAAAAGTAATAAGAGCAATTTCATTTTGTTAGCAAAACACTCCTGGTATGGAGTCTAATTAACTTGTTTGAAACGTACCCTTTCATCAGCTGTGCTGCTGTGAAGTAAGCAGCCATTGCTTGGTCATGCTCACTCTCAACTGCAAATGAATGCCCATAGGCTATCCAAGCAGGCCCGTAGGTTCTCTCGAGTGTTGTAGCTTTGCTAAAACAAAACAGTGCATTCAAGTAATATATTTATCCTCAATTTGCTAAATTAATTTTAAGTAAGCAGACGGCCTCAAAGACATTAAAATTAAATAAAGGAATTATCAACATATTAAACACTAAAGTAACATCTGTGTTAATTCATTTGAACTAAAAGATGGTTTAATAGTACAAGCAAAATTTTATGAGAAAGGTCCATAACTGAATCCATCAGCATTCTATATAGAGCTGACAAATATTTACTTAGCACAGGAAGCTCAATTTGCAATCTAGTGGTAACAGCAACAACCAGCTAATGAGGGCCTACTTTGTGCCAAGCACCATGATAGATGCTTCACAGCATGATCTCATTCTAATAAATTGCAAGATAAACTATTATTTATACTTTAAAGACAAGGATACCAAAGCACAGAGAGATTAAATGACTGGCCCAAGGCCATCACAGAGTTGGAATTCAAACCCTACGCTACCCGCTACCCAGTGTATCATATGCCTCCCTTTTGCTATATCATACTTAAACATTTAACACTACAAATATAAAGCCCCCCTCACTAGCAATCTCTAATGCAAAGAATTCTTCATTCAAGAACAATTTGTACTATAAACTATAGCAACAAGAAAAACGTAACCAATGCTGCAAATCCCAATTTAATCTTTGTCTTAAAGTTACAATTTTAATACATTTGAGGCTGATGAGTTGGCACATAGGATTTCTGGACTTTCTGCCCTCCTTGACACAACTGTTTTTAATACACAAAGGTTTAGGCCCAGAGTTACGAAGACTCCAACAGTTAGCGCAATTTGAAGACTGTATATTGGCTTCTGTTCACCTTGTTTAGGTAATCCTTCTCATTTGATCCATTTTACATCACTACTGAAGGCTAGATTGTGGGAATGAGTTTGGAGATCATAGAGGAAGACATACCTTGGATGGTAGTAAGAGATTTACTTGTTACATGAACCGGACAACAAAAATATCATCTCCAATCAGTGGATACACTGGTGATGGTTAAGCCACAACAGGGAACAAAGAGGACACATGACAAAGGAGGAAAAGATCCCCACTTCTCAGTATTTTACTTTCTGTTTTTTTTTCCAGCCAATTGTTCCCTGTTTCATCTAAGTCCATCACTGAATATCATATTAAATCCAAGAACCATAGTTCAAAAGAATCTTACAATAAAAATTCATCTTCCAATCAAAAGCACAAGTAAATTTTTCTAAAATGCTGAAAACTCAACTAACCAGAGAACTCTTCCTATTTTCTTCCTAGTGAAGGGTCCTTTCATGCCAGCTTACCAACTTTCTTGACAATCCTAGGATACAAGTATTACATCAACCCCATTTTAGAGAGGAAGAAAGAAAGGGTTGGAGAAATTAACTTTCCCAAGGAATTACAGCTAGCAAATGGCAGAACTTGGAAAGGAACACAAGTGTGACCCCAACATTTATGTTCTTTTCCTTAGAGAGCATTTTCTTTTTTGTCCATAGAGGAAATCACAAAAATTATTATACTTAAAATCTTTGTAAGTAATTAATTCTTCACATATTCCTACACTTGAGGAACAGCAAAGCAGCTTGATTGGCTGTGTGGTATTCCGTAAGCTAAAACCACAGCAAATCCTGATATGAACAAGTTAAGTTTGCCAAGAATTCTGTTTTATAGTCATAACTATTAAGAAAAAGCCCTAAAAGTAATAGGTTAATAGCATCTCTGTAAATGAAAAACAGAGCCTTTCAAACTGTTTTATATTATTCTCTATTGCTTCATATTTATTCTCATTTATAAATAAATTTTTAAATATAAGCTCCCTGAGAACAAGGTCTACACCATGATTTCTCTCTCCTCATGGTATCTTATAAAGCGCAAGGTATACAAATAATGCAACCAAATTGAATCTGCTAAAGAAAACATTTTTTTTTCTTCTCATTTTAGCATCGAAGCAGATGCACAAGAAATCACTTCTTATAGCTTCACTAGGAGTGAGGAAGAAAATAAATTCATACCTGAGATATCTTCTGGCATGTTCATTTTTATGACCAACCATGAGATAGTAACATCCCACTGCAAACCAAGAAACCTAAAAAGTTTAAAATTTACCATAACTAAAGATGCTTTTAACCTTGAATTGGAAATCGCTAGCAAATCAGGGCAGACAGAGGATGAATTCGATGTTCCTATGTGACATATTCTAGTTCAAGTTAGAAATTTGTCTTAAGAGACAGGCTGTCTACTCAGATCCTACATGAGAAGAGGACAGACATTCCACAGTTCTCGCTCAAGATGCCCTCAACCATGTACTACTAGCATTTGATATAAGAAAAGGTTCCTGAAGACTTCATATGTCAAAAGTCAGCCAGTTCTACCTCACTCCTCTGGCTCTGGATTCTGAGTCTTCTTTAGCTGACTTTTATACTGGTTTCACCCCCTTGAAGTTATTTTCACACTGGTCTAAGGTACAGAGTCTTGTCTTATCTGAGACTCAGACCCTGGTTCCTGACTTTTGTCTTTAAGGACTGATTGCATTTCTAGTTCTCAGCTCTCATCCACAGCAGTATGAAAGGCACACTGATTCAATCAATGAACTATTCAGTAAGTTAGTTTCTATATGTAATGCGAGGAAGCTACCACATTATTAGTGCTACTTGTGAAGATGAGAGCACGGCTTTCACTTTCAGTATTATATATTTCTGTATGCTAAGTATTTTTAAAAATAAGCACACATAATTTCTATAATCAGAATAAAATAATACCTTTAACTTATCATTTTAAAAAATACCTTCATGGGCTGTAAAGGTTAGTGCTACTTTAGTAACTTAAGCACTAGGAGAATTTGCTCCAACACTTTAAAATAAAACATTATTTGCTTATACTTGAATATAAGCTATCTACCAGTTAAATGTTTTCTTAAATTCAGGTAAGGTAAAACACTGAAAGAAAAAAAAAGATTTGTGTTACTTACAGGATTACTAGGATATAAATCCACCAGTTTATGAGAAAGATAGAAAAGTTCTATATTAGGGAAAAAGGAAAGGAAAAAAAAAATTCATGTCAAATGTATTTTAAGATATTACTTTATCCCTAGTTATAACTCCTCATAAAAACATTTCATGTTATGGCAAATTCTACTGTAGCAATGATGTCATGCTTTTCTTTCCCTCTAGATACAAAATCCATGTACCTAATAGAATACAGAGACTCCGCTGGGCAGATACCATAGCTGTTTCATTCAAAACCCTCCCCAACACCTTATCCAGAGCCAGACCCATAAGTGGGCATTGAGTAGTTGTTGAGTGACTGAAGATAATATGCAATGTGAGAAAAGACACTACATAATAAAGCAATTTACAGAATTTAAGAGGTTATTCCAAAGCTCCTCACCTATCTTAACCCTGTTTCCTTAACCCATGGGACTATCTCAACCTCTCTCTATTAGTTTGCTTGACCAAAATTCACAAGTTCATCAAATCAGCAAGATTATTTTCTCTGAAGAAGTATGTGATGCCTAGCATTTCATGATCACATTTCTATATGTAAATATTGGAATTTAAGCTTCCATATTACTCACAACACCTCCCTAAGTTTAGAATAGCTCTTTTCAAACTTTAATAGGCACACGAGTCACCTAAAGATCTTATTAAAATGCAGATATGGCCTGATTCAATGCAGATTTGGGGCAGCAGGAGAATCTGCATTTCCAACAAGCTTCCAGGGGACACAGAGGCTGCTGGTCCACAGACCATGTTTTGAGTAACAGGGGTTTAGGGTGGCTTTCTTCCCTTTCGACAGAGCTCAGGACTCAGTTTAAAAAGAGGTAAAGGTAGATACACGACAAGCACAACAAACTGTTTCTGAATATTAAACACAAGCAAAAATATCTGCCCCCTTTCGATTTCTAAATAGTTATTGACACTTGCCATTGTTTTCTCATAGAATTCATGAAAAGGAAAAAAAAGGCAAAGTTGACATCCCAAACTCTACTTTAAAGCTAATATACCTTGAACCACAACTTATTTTGGGGAAAAGGAAGCAGGATGCAGAGATAAAGAAATAATGTATTCTGTTGGAATAATAGACTAGACAGTCATTTTGATATGCATTTCTTCCCCCAGTATTACTTTTATTGTAAAACTCCATTATGTTATCTGCAACCTCAATTATCTAAGATCTGCGAGAAAAAATTCCAGAAATTTAGGTCTTAAAAATTATTTTAAATTTAAAACCAAATTCTTACCATTTGCTTTATTCAGTTCCACAAGTGTCCCTATGTGTACAGGTAAACAACTTGCATGGAAAGGATCTTTTTCCATTACTCTGAAAGTTAAAGCAACACATCACTACCCCAGAAACAGTATGAAACAGCTGTCATTATAATTAGCTATCACTTGTACAATACTGTGGGTTATAACACTTTTTAAAACTTTCTTAGCTCAATTATCTACAGGTTTATTCAAACTAAGGCAAGGATTAGGTTATAAAGGAATGGGAAAATTCTGGTTTATATAGAAGGAACAAAAATAGAAATTATCACATACATTTACTTTTAATCGACAGAATTGTAAGGCATGAAATATGTAGTCTAAATTATTTAAAAAGGTTAAAAAAAAACCTCTGTGACGTACTAAACAGATCACAAGTATTTGGCAGTTAAAATTTTTGTGATTTCAAAGATGTTATGCAACCCCAAGCACCCACAGAATACAGTATATATAATTTTGCTAAAGGAAAAGCTTGAATTATTGTACTGGAAAGCCAGTGTGGGAGGTGGGGGGGAATGACTTAGCTAGTCATGTGCCAGGCTGAATGTCTAGTATCTAGAGGATTTTATTAGTCTCCAATTTAAAGTATGAATTTATGAAAATAAGCCAGTGGTATTATCAAATCTACAAATTATCAAAGATGAGGAAAGGAACATGTATATCCTTACCAAATTAATGTAATAAGCCTACAAATAAAAATAAACCTATGTCTGTAAATTGCTCTTAAAGAGAACACACTGCTTGGTACTCTGCAAAAATAGTAAAGGCAATTTAAATTATGATCAACTAGTATGCGCTTACTCAGAAAGCATGTCAGCACATTTGTTAGGTAAAATAGACTGAACTGACTGAAAGGAAAGGACATTAGACAGCAGGTCCAGGCAGCATTAAGGAAACTTTTGTGCATGAAACGACTTCATCATGAAATTAAAGAGACAAACTAGAGAATGGATAAAATATTATGAAAACACATATCCAATAAGGATTTAATATCCAAAATATATAAAGAAATTCTACAAGTCAATAGCAAAAAGACAAAACAACCCAATTAAAAAATGGCATAAGGACTTGAATAGACCTTTCTCCAAAGAAGATATACAAATGGATAAAAAGTACGTGAACAGATGCTCAACACCATTAGCCATTAGGGAAATGCAAATCAAAACCACAATTTGATACCATTTCATACCCAATAGAATGGCTACTATTAAAAAAATACAAAACAGAAAATAACAAGTGTTAAAGAGGATGTGGAGAAATAGGAACGCTTGCTCATTGTTGGAAGGAATGTAAAATGGTGCAACTGTTGGGAAAAGTTTGGTAGTTGCTTAGCAAGTTAAGTATAAACTACCATATGACCTGGCAAAAGTATTGACTTAGTAGTATCGGACTCATATTTTCCCAAAAGCTAAAGAGTTCTATTTGTGCTATATCCATACAATGGAAGATTTTTCAGCCATAAAAAGGAAAGAATTTCTGATACATGTGGCAACGTGGACGAACCCTGAAGACATCAGGTTGAGTGAAATAAGCCAGGCACAAAAGAACAAATATTTTAAGATCTCACTGACTTGAAGCAAATTCAGAGTCAGAAACTAGAATACAGGTTGGCAGGGGAGGGGGTGAGGGATGAAGAGTTAATGCTTAATTGGCATGGAGCTTCTGTTTGGGGTAATGGATACATTTTGGTAATAAATGGTGGTGATTACATTGTAAATGAAATTAATACCACTGAATTATACATTTGAATTATGGTTAAAAGGAGAAGTTTTAGGTTATATATATGCCACTGGAAAATTAACAAATATAGGACTGTTCAACACAAAGAAAGAACCCTAATGTAAACTATGGACTATAGTTAATAGCATAATTATAATAATAGTGTTTTATCGATCTTAACAAAGGTATCACAATAATACATTGTTAATAAAAGGGAAAACTATGAGTGTGAGGAGGGTATATGGGAATTCCATATTTTCTGCATAAATTTTCTGTAAACCTACAACTTTGCTAATAAAAAACAAAAAGATAAATTGAAGTCCTTATGTTCCTACACAAAAACGGATGCATATACTTACACAGAAGTAAGCTTGTAGCACATTTTAAAATCACAGTTATAATAATGTCTTTCAGCTAAAGACACTACCACATCCAGATTGTCTTGCAAGCCATCTATAGATTCAGGGATGACAGTTTCACTAGGCTTATTATACTGAAACACAGAGAAATTTAAACATAAACTAAATGAGCAATAACAAATATAAAAACATGCCCCAAGTGTTTAAGGGATTTACACAAGGACATGTGTGAGCCTCTGAGAAGTTCTTTGACCTTAAGTTTAATCAGTGCTCTTCTCAATAAGTTTCATTTTCTTCTCAATTTTATCAGCATTTCATGGCAGGAAGTATTTTAAAAAGTAGAAGTTCACGTAGCATAAGAGAAAATACTCATTTTCATGCAACTTTATTTCATTTACCTAACAATTCAATCCTTTAGTATAAAGTGTTCTTGGGAGGAAGACAAGAGATTTTTGGAAGCTTTTTTAGGAATCACACCATATATTTTAAATAATCTAACTATATTCTTGTGCAAATGTACTAAGTTAGTAAAAATTAAATTTTCGTAAATTTTAATTGTACTGAACATAAGAAGTCTTCCTGTCATATTACCAAATTCCACTTCTGAGAGAAACAACTTAGGATTAGTAGTTGGAGAATGCCAAACTTGATTAATTAGTAAAAGAATAGAGGTCAAATTTAATGGAAGAAATAAAATATTTATATAAAGCAAACATTAACTTCTGTCGTTACTTACCTTTTTTAATTTGTTCTCAAATAGAAAACGTAGCAATTCCTGTTCTTCAGTACAGAGCTTGTTAAGAGGTAGTGATTCAAGAAGTTCTTTTTCTTAAAAATGTTGAGGAAAAAAAGAATGTTTTCACAGTATTTATGGAAGAAAAAACCTTCAGCAATTAAAAATATTCTATAGTTTTTTATCTAAATAAACTCAAAAGAGAAAATAACATTTATTATGGAGGGATGAAGCAACTTTTCTAGGGCTCTGGCCCAAGAAATCTTACAGAGGGATTTTAATCATCAGTCAGAGTGAAAAACCACTAGGCCAGAGTTTCTCAACCTTAACACTATTGGCATTTTGGGCCAGACAGTTCTGTGTTGTAGGGGGATTTCCTGTGCAGCATAGAGTGTTCAGCAGCCTCTCTGGTCTCTATCCAGCAGATACCCAAAGCAGCCTCCCACCCCTTCACGCCCGAGTTGTGACAGCCAAAAATGTCTCCAGTCATTGCCAAGTGTTCACTGCAGGAGCAAAACTGTCTCTGGTTGAGAACTAGTGCACTAAGCTAAGCTGTATTTGAAGCCCATCGATACAACCACCACATTTTCTATTTGTTTCTCTTGTTTTTACATCTCTGAGTCGCTGCAGACATTCCAGATCAGTGGCTCTCAACTGTACACTGGCCTCATCTAGGAAGCTATAAGCAAGGGCCCACCTCCAGAGATTCTGAAACTCAATTGGGGCCCAGACAATGATATGATATTAAGACTCCCCACAAATTCTAAAATGCGAGCAGGTTGAGAATCACTAAATTAGACACTGAAATCTTGGTTTACACCACCTCAAATCACTTCCCAAAAAAGACAGCCCAAGCACATCACAATCCCTAAGGACTGTGACAGCAAGAGGCACTGGGTAATATTGCATTTTGCCATGTGCTGCATATTTGAAGACATTAAGGAAGTTAATAGGTCTATTTAAACCTGTGCATAGCCTGCCCTTGTTTCTACAGATTTCAGAGAAAACAACAATCCAAACAATATTATTGTGTTAAACATAAAAACACCTTAGTTTCCAGACCTTCTTGTGCAGTCAACATATGGTGTGATGTTAAAAGATCAAATGCTTCAAAACAGTAGACATCGAGCTTCAAAGCTTCTTTGTAGCTATAGGTAGCTAGGGTTCGGTTATCAAGAGCATCATAGATCTTTCCTCTCAAAAGACAAATAGAACTCTTTATCTGTTGGAAAAATATGAGCCAAATACTATTAAATCAATTCTTTTAAACTTAATTTTTTATCAAAAACTATAAGTTATACTGAAATTTGATTCATCCTAACTGTCAAAACACAGCAGAGTTACCTCAACAAAATACTTGCTAATTGAATCCAACAACACGTTAGAAGAATTATTCATCATGATCAACTGGGTTTTCTACCAGGCACGCAAGGGAGTCCAACACAAGAAAGTCAATCTGCGTAATATACCACATTAATAAATGAAAGAAGAAAAATCACATGAACATCTCAATTGATGCAGAAAAGGCATTTGATAAAATCCAGCATCCTCTCTTGATAAAAACACTCCAAAAGACAGGAGTTGAAGGAAGTTTTCTCAACATGATAAAGGCCATATATGAAAAACCCAAACTAACCTTGTACTTAATGGTAAAAGACTGAGCACTTTCCCGCTGAGATTGGGAAGAAGACAAGGATGCCCACTGTCACCACTGTTGACAGTGGTGCTAGAAGTTCCAGCTAGAGCAATCAGGCAAGCAAAAGAAATAAAAGCATCCAAAACAGAAAGAAGTAAAACTTTCGCTATTCTCAGATGACATGATCCTATACCTAGAAAGTCCCAAAAAATCTGCAACAAAGCTACTAGAACTAACAAACGATTTCAGCAGAGTGGCAGGGTACAAGACTAAGATGCAAAAATCAGTAGTGTTTCTATACACTAGTAACGCACAATCTGAGGAGGAAGTCAGGAAAAAAATTTCCATTTATAATAGCGACTAAAAGAATCAAATATTCAGGAATAAACTTAGCCAAGGATGTAAAGCACTTGTGTTCAGAAAACTACAATGCATTGCTAAAAGGAATTTTAAAAAAGACGTAAATAAATGAAAGAATATTCCATGCTCATGGACTGGAAGACTAAATATCATTAAGATATCAATTCTACCCAAATGGATATACATATTCAATGCAATTCTGATAAAAATTCCACCAGCATTTTCTAAAGAAATGGAAAACACAATTACCAAATTTATTTGAACGGGTAAGGGGCCCCAAATAGCCAGAAACATCTTAAAAAGGAAAAGCGAAATTGGAGGACTCTCACTTCTGGACTTTAAATCCTATTACCTAGCTACAGTGGTAAAAACATCATGGCACTGGCATAAAGATAGACACATAGTCCAATGAAACTGAACTGATGGGTTAGAAACAGACCCTCATATCTACATCCAAGTGATTTTTGACAAGGCTGTCAAATCTACCTACCTGGGGCAGAACAGTCTATTCAATAAATGGTGCTGGGAGAACTGGATATTCATAGCCAAAAGAAAGAAAGAGGACCCCTATCTCACACCTTACACAAAAATTAACTCAAAATGGATCAAAGCGAAGTGGCTTTGGGCTCCCGTCTACCATATGGAGGATCCCGGGTTCAGTTCCAGGGGCCTCCTGGTGAAAGCGAGCTGGCCCGTGTGGAGATCTGGCCTGCGCAGAGAGCTGGCACAACAAGATGATGCAACAAAAAAAGAGACACAGAAGAGAGACAGTGAGAGACACAACAAACCAGGGAGCTGGGGTGGCTCAAGCGACTGAGTGCCTCTCTCCCATACTGGAAGGTCCCAGGATTGGTTCCTGGTGCCCCCTAAAGAGAAGCCGAGAAAAGAAGACAAGCAGACACAGAAGAACGTGCAGCGAATGGACACAGAGAGCAGATAGCGAGCACAAGCAGAGGCGGGCGGGGAGGGGTGGGAATAAATAAATAAATAAATAAATAAGGATTAAAGACCTAAATATAAAATCTAGAACCACAAAGTTCCTAGAAGAAAACGTAGGGAAACATCTTCAATACCTGGTGGTACGTGGTGGATTCTTAAACCTTACACACAAAGTACGAGCAACAAAATAAAACATGGATAAATGGGACATTGTCAAACTTAAACACTTTTGTGGTTCAAAGGACTTCACGAAGAAGGTGAAAAGGCAGCCCACTCAATGGGAGCAAATATTTGAAAACCACATATCCGATAACGGTTTGATTTCCATTCTATATAAAGTGATCATACAACTCAACAATAAAAGAGCAAGCAATCCAATTAAAAAATGGGCAAAAGACTTAAATAGACACTTCTCCAAAGAGGAAATAAAAATGGTCATAAAGCACATAAAAACATGTTCAATATCATCAGCTATTAAGGAAATGCAAATCAAAACAACAATGAGATATCATCGCACACTGCACAGAATGGCCATTATTAAAAAAACCCAGAAAACAATAAGTGCTGGAGAGGATGTAGAGAAATAGGAACACTCCTTCCCGGTTGGTAGGAATGTAAAATGGTGCAGCCTTTACAAACAGTTTGGTGGTAACACAGGAAGCTAAATAAAGAACTGCCATATGATCCAGCAATTTCTCTATTAGGAATATATCCAAAAGAACTGAAAATTGTGATACAAACAAACATATACACACTGATGTTCACAGCGGCGTTATTCACATTTGCCAAAAGATGAAAGCAACTCAAGTGTCCATCAACCAATGAACGGATAAACAAAATGTGGTGTGTGTGTGTATATATATGATATATATATATATGATGGAATTCTATGTTGTTGTAAGAAGAAATGCAATTGGGACACATATGATAACACGGATGAACCTTGAGGGCATTATGCTAAGTGAAACAAGCCAGGCACAAAAGGACAAATATTGCATGGTCTCATTAATATGAATTAAATATGAAGAATAAACTCATGGAGTTAAAACCTAGAGTATATGTTATTAGGAGAAAAGAGGAGGGCTGTGAAGGAGTACTGATGCTTAATATATGTAGCAGTTTTAATTAACTTGACTATAAAAGTGTGGAAATGGATAGAGTTGATGGTAATACATTACAGTAAGTAGAACTAATGCAACAGGTTTATAAATGAAATTGGGGCTGAAAAGGATAGTCTAGGGATGTAAATGTCAATTGAAAGAAAGACAGAAAATAATTTAGGACTGAATAACATGGTGAACCCATATGTGGATACAAATTGTGGTTAATAGTACAAATACAAGAATGTCCTTCTATGAACTAGAAGAAATGTACATCACTATTGCAGGGTGGTCAGAATCCACTGGAGAAGCATAGGAAAAATAACAATTAATATAACTTATAGACCATAGTTAACAGCAATACTGTAATATTCTTGCATCAATGCCAAAGGTGTATTGCGATAATAGTAGAGGGGTATGGAAAAAAATATACCAAATGCACACTATAGACCATAGTTAGTGGTATTAGTCTGATGATATTATCTCATAATCTGTAACAAATGTTTCACAACAATGTAGTGTGTTGGTAGAGGGGTGTTGTATGGGAATTCCACACATGTGGATAATTGTTTTGTAAGTTCACAACTTCTCTAATAAAAATAAATAAAAAAAACAAACAAACAAAGCTGTAGTACAATTAATAGAAACATGAAAGTATTATAGAAAGCTTTTCTAGTCTACCATCTCTGGGCTCTTATTACTTTATTCCAACAAATCTTTATAACTTATGTATATACCACTGCTATTGTGTTGTTTTGTCTAAATAGGATAATGATTTAGAGATAGCAAACTGAGGCCCTATCTATCTATCTAAACATTAAAATAGTTTGAAAGAGGTCCCAATAAAAGATCTTAGTAAATATCAGAAAAATGGAGGCAAGTGTAGTATAAGGGTTAAGATTTCTGGAACTGGACAGATCTGAGTTCGAATCCCAACTTTTGACACTGGACAAGTTATTTAACTGCTCTTGGCCTTTCCTCATCTGTAAAAGGCAAAAATCACTAACTTATAGGGCTTTTGTGAGGATTAAATTAAATATATATCTGTATAGTAACAACACATAGTAAGGTATTCAACAAATAGCAGCTATCTTACCATTACTGTTAACAATAGGACATGGAAATGTGACTTATATTTCACACTCTAAACCTCAAAAAACACACAACTGAGTTTAAAGATGATCCAGAGTTGGGCAATCAATATTGGTTAAGGGGATGAAGAAAATTCATCATAAAATAAAAATTTACAAAAGAATGGAGGATATTATGAGAGAATATTAGACCTAGGTTAATTAGCTAGGCTGAGTTGTAGGGAAAAAATAACTTCATAGAATAAATAATGCATTACAAAAAAGGTCTAAAAATAATAACAATAACAATAAGGATATATTCCTTCCAAAGTCCATATCTTACATTTGGTGTTTTCCCCCATCCCACCCAATTACTGACATCCCGTATTAGTATCACACATTTGTTGTCATTTATGAGAGAATGTTCTCATATTTGTCCTGTTAACCACAGTCCATCTTCCACCACTGGATTCCCCGTGTTATATAGTCCCACGCTTTGTCCAATCCTTAATGCATTTCTTAGCACATAAATTATTGGATGAAAGGACAAAAAAAAAAGGAAATAGAAAAAAAACACCTAAGAATGTATAGTATTCCTAACTTTTGAGGTGAAAAGTAGAGCAAACACGTTTTCTCATAAATATGTTTTCTCATAAAATAACTGAGAAGACGGGGGAATTGGTGGGTGGCAGCTCCAAACACGGTCTTTCAGATCACTCTTACTTACTGAGGACTGTGACATTTCCCAGTCACTAGAGGAGTCTTTCAAGCCACTTTCATCCTTCAAGTATTTTTCAAATAATCGTTTGTTGATTGGTTCCTCCATATCAAGGATATCAAGAGCCTGCTGGTGCTCTTTTGCAGCAAACTATGTAGAAAACGCAAATACTGTCATCATCATGATTTCTATTGACTAAATACATACACATATAATCTAGATTTTAAAAGGGAAATAAATATTATAGCCACTCATTACTTAAATTAAGAATGTCTAAAGCAGACTTTTTCATGTATGTCAGCTTTTAGGAATAGAGAATTAACATTTTACAGCAAACAATACTAAAGCAAAGAACATTAGCTCATGAAATACTTCATTAACTTACCAAGCCACATAACAAAAATTCTCAAATATCTAAGGAAGGTATAATATTCATAAAATTAAACTTTTACCAAATATAAATGAAAGTGAGAGCATACTTACATGACACCTAGCTGCAAGGTAGCGGCATGCTTCATACAACTAGGAAAGAAATTAATCTATTACAAAAATGGTCAAAATAATAAGCATCTTCACTTTAAATGAATCCTATAATCATGAAATAAACTATTTTCATAATTTCTCCTTTGACTCTTGCATTGAAAAAAACTGCAGTCTCTTTAACCCATATTTATCACGAACCTACTGTTTACTAGGTACCGAGGATTCAAGTGGAGGTAAGGACCTGCCCTCAATAAGTTTATAGTAGGGGAGACACAGACACGGTGCAAATGTGGGAAGGACCATAAGAAAAGTACTAGAGAGTTGAAGAAAGAAACATCTGTAAGGGGAAAGGCTACAATAGGAAAAGTCAGGAACAACTTCACAAAGAAAGTCATATTCTGGCTGAGCCTGGAAAAATGAGAAATGGGGGGGCGGGGGACAGTGCTCCAGGCAATCAGTGTGAACAACTATTGCCAAGTTCAAGGAACTTCAGGGCTCAACACGGCTAGAGCACATGGTGTATGTGATCATGGTGGTGGTGGGTTAGAGGGAGACCCAGAGAAATCATAAAGGATCCTGGTGTCTACTCATGCACTCTGATTTTCTCCTGTAGGTAATGGGAAATCACTGAATGATTTTTGCAAGTGACATAGTCAGCCCTGTGTTTTAGGAAGAGCACCCTTGTGATAGTTTGAAAAGATGAAATGCAGACAGGGAAGGTGAGAAAGGAGAAAAGAGACAAGAAAAGAGACTACAATGACAAAACAGAGAAATTAAAGGCTTGATACGTATGAGTGACAGTGAAATGGAAAGGAATATCCACAATTTCATAGCTATTTAGAAAACGGGTTTTAGATCTTAATGAGTAGATGTGGGAGCAGGGGGGAAAGGTGCTGAGAATAGGAATAATAAATTCTCTCTTTAGATTCAATAAGAAAAAAATAGAATCCTTTTAAATAATTTTGACATAAAAGAACACACACCTAAAAGATTAATGGCATTTTTTAAAGCTTTGGAAACCTTTAGAGCTCATACAATTACTTACTTTGTCTAGTTTTCGTGACCGAAGCGCATGGGCTGCTCTATGATATTGTGCTGTCAGGTAAAGACATTGAGCCAACCAATAAATATCCTGGGGCTCCTCTGGAGGAAAAATTACATAAATGGTCAAAGGTGCAAGGTGGGAGAAAGAATAGAGAAATCAGGGGGGAAAATAGTATTTGTCACCTACCGCGAGAGAGTGAAGCTACTTTATCTGCCCAAAATAGAGCACTTTGATACTGTTGCTGTTTTTAAAAAAAGAAAAGAAAAGGGGTCACTGTTCTTTCAATAGTTTTAAACAGATACCTAATATTATTATAATGCTATCTAATCAACCAACATCTTAATACAGGAATTTTTTTACAAGTGGTAGGGGTCTACCATATCTCAGCTAGAGTTCTAGTCCAATGGTTAAAATATATATATACTGTAAGATCGTTTATATACACAGTTCAAGGAGGCAGTTTTTTTTTTTTAACTCATACACTTCAAAAGTGTATCAGCAGGTATCTACAACAGCAGCTAATTTAAATGATTATTTTGCAGTGAAGAGTCATTAGCAGTTCTTACACTGATATTTATGTAATGATACTTTCAACGAGCTGTTAATCTCAAACTGGAGTTCAATAGGAGGAACACTATAATCAAATAACTTATATAATACAGTTATAATTTTAATAACACTCAAGAAAAAATACACATAAACATTAATTAAGCTTCACTGACCACAGAAGGAAAAAAAACCCCCACCTGTTCTAGCCACTCTAACAAAAATGAAGAAGCTAACTATGTGAAGCCACTTGCAGTCTTAAATCCCAAGTTTACCATGACTATCTTTAGTGCTGGTTCTGGTTCTCAGTCTTTCTACCATCTTTGCCTCAGTCCCCCTAGATGCAAACCAGGATCTCTGCTCCCAGTTAGGCTGGGAGAGGAAATGCTTATGAGAGGTTACAAATCTGCTTAAGGGCAAGTGCCCCAAGGGTAGACACCAGGCCTATCTGCTCCTCAGGGCATGTCCAATGCCAGACAAAAAAAAAAAGTGCTCAGTAAACATCTGTTCATTTCAACTGCCTAAAGGAAACCAAAAACGTACCAACATTTGACTGCATCACCTCACATCCAATTCCTGATACTTCGTATTAAGCAAGGCTTTTCCCTCCCTTCTTCCTTTCCATTTACCAAGAAAGCATACATTCAAATAAAAAGTAAATGACATCATAGATCGAATCCTGCTGACTCTGGAGACACTTAAACACTTTTTGCTGATCACATAGTGCAGGGAACACGGATGTAGTAAATGAGAATTTTTTAAAGTATTGATTTAACAGGCTTGTTTTTATCTTCATTCAATAAAACTCGGTCAACACAGAATTGCAATTAAACCTCCAGAAACATTTCCAATATGTTAATTTCGAAGACCACCCTGCCACCTTCCTCCTAAAATAATCCTTCGACTTCCACTGAGCACTAGATGCTGACCCAGCGCCTTGCCTGTGCCCAGGTGTCAGGCTGGCTGCAGAGTGGGACCTTACACAGGTACAAGGCTCAGCGCCCCCGTCAGTGGCTTTCATTCTAAACGTCCTCATCCTCCGGGCTGCACATGCGGGCCGTGAGGGTGGGAGGAACAACAAACAGGGGCCACTCACTCGGGGGGGCCGTGGTGAGAGGGGGTCTACCTCCCGGCGAGCTCAGGGCCGGTCCAAGCACCCCGCACCGAGACCCCTCATGACAGCTACGCCCTCCCCCCCGGCGCTGCTGGAACCGGCCCCAGGCGGGCGCCGCCGCCGCAGGAACCTGGCCCCACGCTTCTCGCGGCCCCGGCCGCCCCTCGCGCCCGCTGCCGAGCCCCACCTGGTCGATGTACTGCCGGACGCGCTTCCGCAGCCGCTCCAGGTTCATGGTCGCGCGGGCCCGGGGAGCGCGCGCCGCAGCGCCGGGGCCTGGCTGAGCCGGGGCCGGGCGCCTGTCGCCGCCGCCCGGACGCGTCTCCCTCTTTCCTGCCGCCGGCCGAGACCCCCAGCCGGTCCCCGCGCTCCCCACCCAGCCA
Organism: Cabassous unicinctus; assembly: GCA_029593785.1. Taxonomy (NCBI): domain Eukaryota; kingdom Metazoa; phylum Chordata; class Mammalia; order Cingulata; family Chlamyphoridae; genus Cabassous; species Cabassous unicinctus. The sequence goes on from JAQZBX010034350.1 coordinate 17,549, forward strand.
CTGCGGCTCTTCCTCTCGGCGCCGCGCTCCCGGCCAGGCCCCGCCCTCGGGGTGTTCCGGCAAACGGGTTCCCCCGTTGGCGCTGGAAACCAGCCTCGCGCGGTTGGTTCCGGAGCGCGCTCGTCTTCCTCCTGGCCTTTGAAGGCTGCGTCAGGTTGTCTCTTGGGTTTTGGAGGTTCCTGGTGGAGGCTGGGGGGTTCTTGGCAAGTCTCTTTCTGCAATGGGACGCCTTTCCTTTCCGACTCAAGTCTTCTGAGAACGCCCAGCATATTTATTTGTTAATGTACCCATTCATTCATTCATTCATTCATTCTCAGTGGGTCTTGGGTTGCGTACTGCTCACCGTCGGCGGGGTGTCGCTTTGAGTCCTGGAGAACCCAAAGGTTCTTATTTGCTGGAGGAATCTTGTAGCACACTGGGAAAAGTCTTGCAAAGTGCAGGCAGAATACCCATTGATTAAGAGCCCGGCCTCTACGGACAAATTGTCTAGATTCAAATCCAGCTCCTGCTTCCTACATGTATAATGTTAGACAAGCTACTTAATATCTGGAAACCTCGGTTTTCTCAACCGTGAATTGGAGGTAATGATAATACAAACTTCATAAGTTTGTTGGGAGGATCAAATGACCATGCACACGACGCACCATTTACTGGCACACAGTAAATGATATATAAGCATTTACTGTTATCACTATGAATTTGATCCTAACACATAGAAGTGTCCCTTTCAGCTTGTCTTTTGGCAAAACCGAAAAAGCTCATCCCTCAACCTCAGAAAGAGGGAACTGTGATCTAAAATAAGTAAAAACTTAAAAAGCTGATTTATTAAAACTACTTTAAATACTCATAATGGAATACCGTTGAACAATAAAAAAAAGTGAAGTACTGATGCATGCTGCAACTTGGATGAACCTTGAAAATATTGTGGTAAGTGAAAGAAGTCAGCCACAAAAGACTGTATGGTTCCATTTAAGTGAAATGTTTGAGCAGGCAAATCCTTAGAGACAGGGTAGATAGAGTAGATTGGTGGGTGGGAGGATGTGGTGATGGCCAAAGTGTACAGAGTTTCTTCTTGGAGAGATGAAAATATTCTAAAATGATTGTGATAATGGTTGCACAACCCTGTGATTATATTAAAAACCATTGAACTGTACACTTTAAATGGATGTGTTGTATGGTATGTGAAATATCTCTCAGTAACACTGTTTTTAAAAAGTCTTCAGGAATTTGAATGCAAAAAGAAACTTTTCAACAAAATTTTTGACCTGATTCTATGTGCCCAACATGGTATTAGCCTTTAGGGGTGCAAAGATGAAAAAGTTATGTGCACTCCCTTAAGAGAGCTCACAGTCTAGTAGGAAGAAACGTGTGAATATATAAGTGCAATACCACAACACTCAGGAAGTTTCAGTGAAGAAACCAATGAAGTTCACAAGTCAGTACTACCCAAGTGAAACATCAGGTGACATGTAAGTAATGGAAATGAAGATGACGTAAACTGAGCCTTTCTTCCCCAAAATTGAGTAAAACAATTTAGTAAAAGCAATGCATTCTTATTACAAAAAAATTAATGTAGACACACAGTAAATGAAGTCACAAGATAAGCTAGGGAAATATTTGAAACCTACCACAAAATGCTAGTTTCCTTTAGATGTAAAGAGTTCCTCTAAGCCAATGTGAAAAGGCCAATGGCTCAAGGGAAAAATGGGTAAATGACAGGAAGAGACAGTGGATAGGGAAAGAAATACAAATAGTTCTTAAGCATATGTGTTGGGGGAAGAGATATCCATTGCTACCGTGTGGAGGATAGCAAAGAGATGTTGTCAACCACTCCAATACAGGTGCTGGAGTCACCAAGGAAGACATGACTTCACAGGTACTGGATGAAACAATGTTTTATTCGTATAAAGAAGAGACAAAGCAAAGTCAGGTTCACTAGTGGGTGTTGCAACCCCCTGGCTGCAGGATCTTGCTCTGCAGCCAACGCGGGGAGATGGTCTACACGCATCCCTTTCTTTTGTGTCCCTCTGCGCCATGAACAGATATGGCAATGGGGGTGAGCCAGGTGCCTTAAGACGCGTGCACAAAGCAGGCTCTAGTGAATGTTTACCTGTGCTCAGGACAAAACGGGAAGGAATGTGCTGGCAGGCCACTATAGCTAGGGGATGAGTTTTTTCTCCAGGGTACAACCACTGTCAATTTGTTGTGCTTTTTCTAGTCTCCTTTCTGTGCTTTGAATGCCTGTATATACAACTACAAATATATCTTTTTTTCCTACCAAAAAAATGGGATATACAATATGTAATTATTCTGAGACCCATTTTCTTCACCCAATGATATAGCTTAGAGATCTTTTCCCATCAGTACCTACTTTGTTCTTTTAAATCACCGAAAACCGAAGAGACCCACTGTATTAGTCAGCCAAAGGGGTGCTAATGTGAAATACCAAAAATGGGTTGGTCTTTATAAAGGGTATTTATTTGGGGTAGAAGTCCACAGTTACCAGGCCATAAAGCATAAGCTTCTTCTCTCACCGCAGTCCATTGCCACGTGTTAGAGCAAGACAGCTGCCGGCATTTGCCAGGGTTCAGGCTTCTGGGGTTCCTCTCTTCCAGGGGCTGCGTTTCTCTCCGGGCTTAGCTCCTGTTTCCTCCACAAGGTCAGCTGTAGACGATCAGGCGAACGGCTTGCTTCTCTTCTCCTGGGGCCTTCTTTCCAACATCAAAACTGCTTCTCAAAAGACTGCTTTAACTCTGTCCTCTGCCTTGCCTTTTATATTCGATTCCCCACCCACCAAGGGGTGGGGCTCAACGCCCTACTGACGTGGCCCAGTCAACGCCCTGATCATAACCTAATCATGCCCAGATTAACAGATCAGTTTACAAGCATGATCCAATTATATTTTTGGAATTCATAATTACATCAAATTGGCCAACAGTTACACCCACCATGCTAATTGTTTTCAGTTCCTGGATGCTTGTAGCAGTTTCAAGCTGTATGTGCTCCAGAAAAACATGTTCTTAAACTTAACCCATTCCTGTAGGTGTGAACTCATTGGAAGTAGGAACTTTTGATGAGTTTTCTTCAGTTAAGAAGGTGTGGCCCACTTTAATCAGGATGGGTATTAATCCTATTACTGGAGTCCTTTATAAGTGGAGTGAAATTCAGACAGAAAGAAAGCTTCAGGAGGCAAGAAGCTGAATCCGGAAGAGAAGAGAAAGACCAGGAGATGCCGCCATGTGCCTTGCCATGTGACAAGCTAAGGACCCCAGGATCGCTGGCAGCCAGCCCCAGAGCGCCGCAGTCTTCTGGGAGAAAGCATCGCCTTGATGATGCCTTGATTTGGACTTTCTTTTAGCCTCAAAACTGTCAGCTAATGCAGGCCAAACTGAATCAGAATGGGCCTTAATAATTCATATGACTGGAGTCTTTATAAGCAGAAGAAATTTGGACATGGTGAGTCAGAAGCCAGAAGTCAGTGGAAACCAGAGGAGCAGACACAGGAAGACAGAGATGGCCATGGGACAGAGGCAGGATTGAGCCACCAAGCATGAGGATGCTGCAGACTGCAGAGAAAGCATGTCTTGTCAATATCTTATGTTGGACTCCCAGCCTCCAAAACTGTGAGATGATGAATTCCTTTTGTTTAAGCCCAAAACCACCACAACAACAAACCCACCAAAACTGTCAGCTAATACATTCCCACTGTTTTTCCATGCAATGGGTTGGCTTCAATAAGAGGAATTTATTGACTCACAGTTTTGAGGCTAGGAGATGCCTAAAATAGAGGTGTCAGCAAGGCGATCTGCAGGTAGCTGCCGGTGATGCTTGGTCCTTAGCTTTTCTGTCACATGGCAATGCTCATGGAGACCTCTGCTGGCTTCCCTGGGTTTTGTTGACTTCTGGCTTCTTCCCATGGCTTCTCTCTATGTGTCTGAATTTCATTCTGCTTATAAAGGATTCCAGTAATAGGATTAAGATCCATCCTGATTCAGCTGAGCTAAAGTAACATCATCAAAAGGTCCTATTTACAATGGGTTCACCCCCACAGGAATGAATTAAGATTAAGATCATGTTTTTCTGGGGTACATAGCTCCAAGCCACCACACTGCCCAATCAAGTCAGCCACCTTAAAGCATGTCTTGACTTACAAGAGGATAAGAAAATGTAGATGGAGCAGAGAAAATCTACCTTTTCTACTGGAAAAACAACTCAAAGTACATGAAGCACCCTTCCAGGACATCCGTCTCTTCTTGCTAACACATTAGCCTTGTAATTCACCCCATTCTGTACTGGACAGTAGCTAAGGGAGAGGACAGACCTCAGGATGCAGCCAGAGGGAGAAGAAGAAGAAAGGTGAAGACTGAGGAAACCCCGTGAAAGAACCCAGAACCATCCTGTGAGTGCTGGTTAAGAACGGGGGCTCCCGGGTGAGGCCGCCAGCTGGCTTGGGGAGCTTAGGCAAGCTTCTCAGCCTCTCTGTGCTTCCTTTTCCTCATCTGTAAAGTGGGGAGAAATAATATGCTCATACTTCATAGAACTGATACATGTAAGGAGCAAAAGGGCTAATTCATGTCAGGTGCTTAGAATAATGCTGAGCATATTCTAAATCTTATATGTGCATATATTTCTTAGGATTGATTATAATTCTTAAATTTAGTGGTAGCAGTCCTTGCTAACAAGTCAGAGGGCTACAAACTAGCACCATGGAAATCCATCTTAGCTACTTCTGAGGGTCCATCCCAGAATTAGACAGTTTGCTCTAGTTCCATTTGAGGTCTCTGCGCCAAAAAGATTCCTGTTTACCCTCTGGTCTGTCCAGCATTACAGAATGGCTAAAAAGCAGTGACAAGGTTGCCAAGCGAAGTTTCCAGAATCTCAGATATGCCTGGAGTTTCTCTATTGTGGCAAGGCTGGCCAGGTGATTCGTCATACCCAATTTAATGTTTACAATATTTATTGAACATTTTTTTATGGTCAGATGATTCGTCATACCCGATTTAATGTTTACAGTTTTTCTCGAACATTTTTTTATGGTCAGATGATTTGTCATAACCGATTTAATGTTTACAGTTTTTAATGAACATGTTTATTAACCCATTTGATATGAATAATTAGTAAAATCACAAATATAGCTTAAAATTTTCTTCCCATCAAGCTCATTTTTATAAAGACAAAAACAAATAGTAAATTTAGTTTGGATTATAAGCTCTTAGCAACTGCATCATGTTGACATTTGCCAGATATGTTTGAAGTTCATTCATGTTTATTTCATACTGTGCAGCCAGGCCCTCCAAATGTTATCATATATTAAATGTTTTGCTGCAGAAGGATTTACTAAAGTAAAGGCATACGCTTGAAAGCACAATTTATTACTTTTTTCCAGTTTGTTCTTTCCTGCTGTTGAACCAGAATTCAGAATTCTCTCCACTGGACAAAAATCAAGATGTTTACTGTGACATTTCACTATCTGAGGAATCCAAAACCTTTAAATATTTTATTTCAGAGTTCTAAGAATCTTTATAAAATAATCAACATGAACATGACATGCTATCCTTTTCAAAATACTTTCACTAGTGTTTCTTTCATTAAAATCACATGCCTTCCTGTAAAGTAGGCATTGGTGTTATCCTCATTTTGTAGGAGAGGGTTGGTGACTTGGAAGTCTGCTGAGCACTAGGAGGGCTTGGTTCACTCTACATCTTGGCCTCGTTCCGTCACTCCACTGCCTCCACTGAAGACGCACGGAATGTTCTCAGCAGTAGTAAAAATTCTACTAATGCCTCATGGAAAGCTCTAGTTAATACCACTTCTTATTTCAAATTTTGTTGCCGAGAATATTTATAAGCCATATTAGTTTGCTTTAATGAGTTAATAAGTGTGGTAGAGGAAACGTAATGATGAAAGTTTAAACCTAAGGGGCACAATTCTAAGATCAGTGGTTATGATGGGCCTGTAGATGTTAGAAGGTATGAGAGAAAAAATGTGCAAGAAATTGAATGGAACATATACGTACCTCAGGCCACACAATTAAAGTATTTCCCTAACTTGTTCATGATGATGCTCTTGTTTCATTGTTATTTTCATCTCTCATTCAAGTGAGGGGAAAACATATTCTGGCTGGTTATGAGTCACTGGGTCCTAAATAAGGCAGAATGTCCTGTATTTAGGTGATTGCATAACATAATAAAACCCATGGAGAGTGATCCTAAAAAATCCTGCAGTTTAATTTTTTAATATAAAGATTTTTAACTTCTCATTTAAAAAGTTCTTGTGATTCTTTTCCTAAATAAAAACTCTTAATAAAACAGAAATCGATGGTGACATCTTTAATTAAAGTGTCAAGCATTATAGTGAGAGTAAAGTGGCCAGTCCATTAAAATCAGTGAAAAAGCCAGGGTATATGCTATTACCATGTAAGTGAATACAATTCTTGTGGTGTTAGCTAATATAAGGGAAGGACTATAATGATGGTGATCATGGTGATGGCTGATACAGGGCTTATATTTGCCAGATATGAATTAATCTCCCAACAACCCTGGGAGGCATTTACTATTATTATTCCCATTTTCACAGATGAAAAAATTCTTTCAGAAATATAAATATCAGAAAGGTGTGGGCAACTGGAGCAGAGAATGCTAGCGCTCACCAATATTCGCGTGTCTTCTCTCCTTCTCTTACAGGCCATGAGACTATTCTTCCAGTCCCAATCCATTGGGGAACCACATGACTGAATTCTGGCCAGTGGGGTGTGCATAGAGGTGATGTGTGTCACTTGCAGGTCCAGCCTCTAAAACTTATACAACTATTCATGTCCTCTCTCTTCCCAGTCAGCCACCGGCTGCAGTGGAGGACTCTGAGGCCTAGGAGGTGGTGGAGTCTGCAGATGGAAGGGGCTGGGTCCCTGAGTGGCTGCATGGAACAGAACCCTTTGCTGACCTACATGGACTGTGATGAGATCAAGAAATAAACCTATGATGTGTTAAGCTACTGAGATTTAGGGCCATTTTAAGAATCTGGATTTTATTCTCAGTGGAGTAAATCCCGCTGGAAATATATAGACAGAGGAGTGATGTGATCTATCACACAGTTTAGAAGAAGTAATCTGGTTGCTATGTTAAGAATAGACTGAAGGGAGCAAGGCTGTGGGAAACAGGAAGACCTGTTAGGAGTCTATTGCAACAATCCAAACGAGTGATGATGGAGGCTTGGGCCAGGACGGAAGTGGGGACAAACGGTCAGATTTTGAAGACAGACTCAACAGGATTTGCTGATGGCGGGTAGAGGGGAGGAAGTGAGAGAAAGAGAGAAGTCAAAGTTGATTCCAACTTCTTTGGCCTGTGCAACTGAAATGGTGGAGCTGCCATTAACGGAAATGGAGAATTTTGAGGGGAAGATCGGAAGCTCCGTTTTGAACATGCTACTTTTGAGATGACTCTTAGACGTTCAAATAGAGAAGTTGAATGCTGTTGATTATATAAGT
>JAQZBX010034351.1:0-25022 GCA_029593785.1 Cabassous unicinctus
TCCCTCCCGCTGACCGCCTTCCCCAGTGCCCACAGTGGACACCCAGAGAATGAATGAAGCCGGTCGTGGCAGATGGGGCAGGTTTGTGGAGCACGGGGGGGGTGTCGCTGTGAGCCCTCCATCCGTCACCTGCTCCCCCCACTCCTTTGTGGTCATGGCTAGTGGCCCAGACAGCTTTGGGCCAGCAGGGAATTTGGGAGCAGATGGCAGGAGATGTGAAAGGAGGCTTTTTGGAGGCTCAGCACCCTCCCCGGGCCCGGGAGCATGGATGGGGCAGGTTGGCACAGTGCCCAGGAGGAGAAGGACTCCAGGCACCAGGGACTTGGGCCTGGAGGCAGCCGCTGGAACCTTCTCTCCCTCTGAGCTCGCCTGCGCGCGAGGTGTCCCCACCCCCAACGCTCACACGTGCACGCACACACAGAGTTGCCTCAACACCCCAGAGCCCCCACCATGGCCTCTTGGCCTGGTTCTGTCCGCCATCCAGGGCAGGGAAGGCAAACACGGCTAGAAGCTGGACAGACCCGGAAAAGCAGGGAGGTCCACATCTCAGCAGAGGGCCAGGGGTCCCCTCCTGGGACATGGCCTCTGGGCCCACCTGTTCCCTGGGCTATCAGGGATCCGAGGAACCCACCGAAGCCACCCTCCCCCACGCAGACCCACACTGGACAAGAGGCTAAGATTCTACCGTGCTCCATGGCTGCCCTCTCCACTCAGCCCTGCTCCCTGTAGGGAAAGCTTCTCTTGTCGAACGAAAGCACCGAGGTTTCAGCCTGCCGCTCTTAGCCTGTCCTCCATGGAGACAGCAAACAGCCATGGCCATCCTTGGGGAGCCCCGGAGCAGGTGCTCACCCCCCAGCTGCCTCCCCGTGCCTGGTGCCCCCCGCGTGCCACCTCTCCTCTGAGCTCTGCCTTTCAGGCTTTTCAACGATCCCATCTGCACTGCTGTTGGCAGCCCAGACCCGGACGAGAGCTGGGCCCAGCCAGGGTACAACAGGAGATGCCCTCAGGGCTCCTGCGCTCCAGAGAGGCGTCCTCTTTGTGCATCGGTGTCCTGAGCTTGTTTTTTTGTGGTGCCAAGAGCTCCAGGCTGGGCAGCCTCCCCAGGACTCTCCCAAGCTCCTGCTCACAAGCACCCCTGCACACAGCCTGCCCGCTTCCCCCAACCCAGTGTGGAATCCAGGCAAGCTGACTTTCTCTGCACTTGACTTTCTTCAAATGATTAAATGCCTCTGTCACTGCTCCCTCCTCCCCAATCCAAAACAATACTAGCTAACATTTATATAGCACTTACTACATGCCAGACACTGCTCTGGGCAAGCTAATATATGTATCACGTTTAATCTTCAAGCAACTCGATTCCATGGGTGCTATTATGATCCCCATTTAAAGATGTGGGGACTGAGACACAGAGAGGGTAAGTGACTTGCTCCAAGTCACACAGCAAGCACATGCGTCTCCTGCTGCCTCTGTGTGCTTTGTGCTTTCCCCCTTTCTCGCACTTCAGAGGAGGTGAGGTCTCCCCTGCCCGAGGCTGACCCCTAATGGTACCCCTAACTGCCTGCCAACCCCTTTCCTTGGTCTTACACTGGATGTCACAGAGCTCTTGCCTCCCCGTCTCTGACCAGGCTGCCCCCATTTCACCCACTCAGACTGCTCTGGCTGAGGGCATCAGGGGTCTCCCGGGTACCAAACCCAGTATCCTGTGAGTGGGGGCACCCCAGCTCCCTGGCACTTTGGGGCAAATTAGAAAATGAGTCCCCTCTGGGTAGACACAGCCCTCTCCCCAGGGAACACGTGGCTTGGTGAGCAGAGTGGGTTGGGCATCAGTCCCCCTCAGCCGTTCAGCTGAGTGCTTTTGGACAGTGCACAACCTGGACGATCACACATGGCTGCCCTCACTGTCAGCCAGGCCTCTGGCTTATCTCTGGACACCCTAGCCTCCTGCTGCCTGTGGCTCCTCTGCAGTCCCCTCTGCTTCCTTCTCCTTCACCTCGAGGGCAGAGTGGGCCCAGGCTCTGCCTGCACTGTCCTGATGCTGGCCCAGGGCAGGCCACCACAACCTTGCCCTTCAGCTCTGATTCCTGCTGTGTCCCCAGCCACCACCTGCCTGGACCAGGTGCACCCAAGCCTGGCCTGGCCACCTGAGCTGTCATTGCTCTCCAAGCTCGTCCTTTCCGCACTGCCTGGTTTCTGTTAATGTCCTCATTCCTTCAGCCAACTCTTTCCCCTTCTTCCCTTATAACTCGAACCAGTCCTGCCCTTCCCATTCTGTCCCAACAGCCACCACCACCACCACCTTGGCCTTCATAAGTTCCAGGGTGGACTTGGGCAGCAGCTTCCTAATTGCCAGCCTCAGTGGCTTCCAGTCTCCCCCTTCCCCAGTCTTCCCCACACCTCCTTCCAGATTATGCTCCACTCTGCAGATGTCTCTCTCCTACTCACAAACCTTCCATGGCTCCCCATTACCTACAGGGAAAGAAGCCCACCTGCCTTTCAACACCCTCTACGATATGTCCCTGACATAGCGCTCCAGCCCTCGCTATTGCAATTTCATACCCAGGGAAAGGGTTTGGGAGCTAACTTTTGGCAGTGCTTTCCCATGGCTAAGCTCTCTGGAAGGCTGCCTGGGAGGGGGGAGGTGCTGGGGGCAGGGGTGGCTCTGCCCTTGGCCCCGTCATCCCAAGTGCGTCTTTCAAAGGCCGCCAGCAGCCTGCCAGCTGCCCCTCTCCCCAGGTGGCCTGGATTAGAGCTCAGCCAGACTGAAAATGTGGAAGGGGTCTCAGGGAGGGTGGGCAGCAGAACGGATGGGAACGGAGGAGCCTGTCATGCAGGGAGGAAGCCGTGGCTTGGAGGGCCTTGAGTGGGTTTGCATGGTAGTTAATCACAGTATTCCTTTGTGTAGCATTTTAGTTCATTGCTCGCTGGGTGTTAACAGGGTAGCACCATCACTATCCCATTCAGAAAGGAGGAAACTGAGGCCCAGACAGGTGTGGCAACCTGGTCAAGGTTCACACAATGCGTGTGTCTGAGGCAGGACGGAGATGTGGGAATTCTACTTCCCAGGGGTCTTCTGCGACCGCCCACCCGCTTATCCCAGGCTGGACTCAGGAACCTCCCTTGCTACCCAGCCAGGGATTGGTTGGCTCTGGCACTCTGCGGGGGCCCTGGGGGTGGTGGTGGTGGTAAACCCTGCCCTGCTCCCTCTCTGGCCCAAATTGGCACAAGCACCTGGGGAGGCCATCCGGCCAGCCAAGTGCCAGTGTCGCTTTAAAAATAAACTAGGGAAGAACGAGGCTTAAAAATAACTCAGGGGATGTGCGTGGAGTTAATTACTGCTGCGGCCCCCCGTCAGGGCTTCAGGGAGTGCAGTAGGGCCTCGTGGCGTGTCTCTCCGCTGCTCTACCGGGCGGGCCCAGGTACCAGATGCTCCTGGAGCCGCCGGGGCAGGCTGGGCCTCAGGGCCCCGAGTGTCAGAGCCAGAGGCAGCCCTGGGCAGAGGCCAGGAGGGAAGGCTGGGCAGAGAGGGGAGCACCCAGGCGGGCAGCAGGGCCCAGGCTGGGCAGAGAGCCGGGTCCCCTCGCTCGCCACCAGGGCTTCTCTCTTTACCCTGCGCTGTCTCTGGGCCTGGCTGAAATCACCCTGGCTCCAAACGGGACGTTTGGTGCTGGCTTCCCCCTCTGGCGTGTGCGTGGTGGCGGTGGCTGGTTTGGCCAGCGACGCCCTCCTTCCTGGGCCTCCCGGCCAGCACGTCTCATCTGTGCCATCCTCTCGAGAAGAGACTTTGAGGCCCTTCGTGCCCTATCAGCAGAGCGACAAAATGTGGCACTTCTGGCTGCCCCCACAAGCAACTGTGGCCCGGGGGCTCCCATCTCTGGACCCTCAGTGCCAAGCTGGGGCTGCACTGAAGTCCCCCCAGGCTCTTTACCAAAGCAGTCAGGGAGGCAGGAGCCCCTGTCCCGGTTCCAAGGGCCCAGGTTCCCCCAAGTCTCTTGGACACTCTTGCAGCCCCCCACCCCACCCCCCTTGGCAGAGGGTGCAGGAACACCCTGCAGCGACAGGGAGGGAGGGAGGGACACGGCAGAGGACGGCGGGCAGGGATCAAAGGGACAAACAGAGCTTTCCCGGAGGAGGGAGGCAGAGGCCAAGACTGCTGGTAGTTGACAGAAATGATCAAAGGACCTGGACGGATGGGAAGTGGGAGGAGAGGTGGAAAGAAACAGCAAGGGGTGGGGTCAGCCAGAGCTGCCGGGGTTTTGTGGGGAGGGGGTGGAGTACCAAGAGCAGGGGCTTTGGAGTCAGACAGACCGGACTCGGGTTCCAGGCGGCGTTCGCTGGCTGCGTGTCCTGGGCACAGCCTCGCAGGGCCTCGGGTCTCCTTTGCTTAATAGGGAGAAGGATAATGACCTCACGGGCCTCTGTGAGGGGGTTTGTGAAACATCCGCCCAAGGACCTGGAAACGGGGGCTGCGCTAAGGCTGGCGCCCTCCCTGCCTGCCCTGGCAGCCATCCCCTCGGTTCCACCTCGGGCTCAATCAGTACAGCAGACCCCCACCACGCCCACCCCGTCCCTTGCCCCTGGGACAAGCTGTGGACTGGCACGCCGTTTGGCTGGTCTGTCTTGAATGCCCACCACGTTGCCCAAACCCCTGGCAGTTCCTCGGTGGCCTTCTGACCAGCTCTCCTACGCGGCAGCTGGCACATGGACTCTTTTTCCTTTCCCCACACCCTCTTCTTGCCCTCTGGGACACCCCCCTCCCCAGGCCCCCTTCTCAGCCTCCCCCTTCCTGGCTCCATCTCTCCACCGCCTGGGTCCTCTGCTCTTTCTCCAGCTGTACCCTCTCCCCAGCTGATCTCATCTAGCCACGTGACCTTAAATGTTATTTCTATCTGATAACTCACAAATCTCTCTCTCAGCCTTGACCTCTCCCTGGAGCTGCAGATTTGTGTATCTCACTGCCTTCACGGATTTGTAATAAACATCTCAAAATTAACCTGTAGGTCTGAAACAGAAGCCCCGAATCTCTCTCCCGACTGCATTCCCATCCGGGTTTTCTTTCCCATCGCAGTAAATGTCCACCTTCCACCCAGTTCTCAAGTCCAAGGCCCAGGACCATCCTCGGTTGCTTCTTCTCCCCAAGCCCAAGACCTCTCCCTCCTTCCTCCCCAACAAGTATGCATCCCACCCCTCAGCACATCCCATCTGCTCTGCCTCCGGAGAAGGAGTCAGCCCACGCCGGGACTCCACGCCCGTGGCCACCACCCCAAGTTACTGGATGAGCCTGGGGGTCTCTCTGCTTTTCCTCTTGAACTGCAACCATCTCACCTCCCCAGGGCAGCCAGAAGGGATCTTTAAAAAACTTAAGTCACATCACATCACCACCCTGTTTGAAACCTTCCAGCGACTTCCATCACACTTGGAATACTAGCCAAAGTCCCCTGCAGGATGGGCCCTGCCGCGTCTCTACCTCCTCACTGCCTCTTTGCATAGCCACCTGCCCTTCCTGCCCTGTTGCCCAAACATGCCAAACTCTTGGACCTCTGTGTCCACTGTGCCCCTGCCTGGAAGGCTCGCCCCAGATCTCTGCCTCGCCAGGCTCCCTCCTAGCCACGCTGCCCACCGTCCTCTCCACCCTCGATCTCATCCCCTCGCCTTACTGTCTTCCTGGCACTTATCACCACCAGAGATTGTGTTGTTTCCTAGTTACATCTTCATTTCATTTACTGGTTAGCTACTTCTCTGAAATGGAGGCACCCTGAGACTAAGGGCTACCTTTTCCCGCTGCCAAGTCCCTGGGGCCTAGAATGGTAGGTGACTGTGACCCTTGGCAGATGCTCAGAAAAGCAACGAGGGGCTGTGTGACTTGGACAAGTCATGCCCCCGCCCCTGGGGCTCAGACTCCTCATTTGGAAGAGAAAATGCTTGGGCGGCCTCAGCGGCTTTCAAAGAATGCTCAAGACCCCAGGAATCCCTGTAATGCCATCCTCTGCCAACCTGAGCCCTTGTTCTGCACGAGCATGCTGGCACTGGCACCCCGAGCTGACCCGCTCCAGCCAGAGGCTAGATCGGATGCTTGCCGTGGCCTCCAGCTGGCCTGTGTGAGCTCCGCGCCAGGTCCTGGCGCTGCCTGAACCGTGGTGAGGACCCACGGGGCTCATGCCTGGTCCCCCCCAACATCCAGCAGCTGGGGACTGTTGGTCTGGGGTGGGTGGTGGTTGAAGGCTGGTCCCAGAGCTCTGGAAGTTTCTGAGCAGGAGCAGGCCTAGCAGCCTGGATGGGACTGGCCTCCAGCGCACTCCCGGCCCCAAGGCCATCTGAGAGGAGAGACTGCAGCGGCCTCTCTCCTGTCCATCCCCCGTTGGAAGGCACTGGCTGGGGTCAGTCTGCTCTCAGCACACCCCGCTCCAGGGACTACTGTGGGAGCTGCCAGCCCTGTCCAGGGGGGAGGCGCCTGCATTCCAGCTGTCCCAGGGGCCGGGGCAGCAGACTCACTCTGCTGATAAGCCGGACCTCGGCCCCAGTCAGAAATTCTCTTTCCAGAAAGGGGTGACTTGGAGGTCCTGGACAGACTGCTGTTCCTGGGACCGGACGTGGAGGAAGTCCCTCCAGGGCTCGGACAGTGTGGGGTGAAGTGGGGACAAGGCATCATCCTGGAAAGCCTGGTTCATGGGGTGCTGCAAGGGGAGGGCAGGGGTCTGCCCACCAGAGACTGCTGGGAGCCGGGAGGGGCTGCAGGCCCTCACAGATAAGGCCTGCTGGGATGCAACGTGGCCAAGGCCTCCTGGCCAGGGGGGGAGCAGAGAAACGGCGCAGGAGCTGGACCCCCTTTTCCTTAGCTTGGAAGCACCAGCATCGGTCACAGCTCCAAGGGAGGAAGCATGGCTCTAAGGCTCCCCCCCCACCCTGGATGGTCACAAGGGGGGAAGGAGGGGATGCCTGGTGCCTTGGGAGCTCGGGGAAGATCAGTGCTGGGGACGCCAGGGTCGCGAGCTGGGCAGTGGGGCTCCCTCTGGGGAAGGGGCTGTCACTGAGTTGGCTCCAGGGTTTCTGCCTCTCTGGCCCTGCCCCGGGAGGGACTGAGGACCTCTGGGGGCCCCTGCTCGAGGGCTCCGCAGGCCCCCCAGGTCTTATTCTGTCTGACCCTCACAGTGGAAAATCCATGACTCAGAGTCACGCTGGAGAGGGCAGTACGTCGATTCGGCCGGGACACAGCCTTTCCGTTTGTTCCATCCTGGGCGAGTGCTGCAGCTCACACAGCTGGGGGGCTGGACCCCCTTGCCCTGGGCTGTTTGAGAGCAGGCTGAGAGCCAACGCCATGAAGGGGGAGACACAGCCTCTGCCCAGGAGCCCCACTCAGACCCTCTCCCTCCCCTTTGTTGGGGGAGATTCTGGGTGAGCTGGGGGGTGGCACTTAACCTTCTCTTGGGGCCGCCCACTGGCTCCTTATGCCTCCACCACCTGGCTCACCCCAGGAGCACTGTTTCAGCACTTTGCCTTGTGAACCAGCAAAGATTCTTCCCTAACCACCCCTTGGATGCTGAAGCAGCAAGGAAACCAGAAACAAAATGCGAGCCGCGCGTGGCCCAGCCTCCCGAGGACAGAGAGCTGCTTCCACCCAGCTCTCTTCTGGCCCTGTAGGTCCCAAACCTGGGGAGGAGCCAATCACCTGGGGCATGTTGAACACTCAAAGCCTCCTGGGCTTACCCAAGGCCCAAGGAATGACTCCCATGGGTGGGGCCCTAACCCATTGCCCTGGCCCCATACAGCTGCTGGGCCAACCTTCCAGCTCCGCACACCAGGCCATCCCACCTGTCTGCCTCCTCCCACCACCAACAGGGAGCCGGGAGTTGCCCGAGTCACCCCAACAAGACCCATCTCTCACTCAGTGACCACGCTTAAGAACTGCCACTCTGCCACGTTTCTAGTCTCAGGTTCCTGTTTGGCAGGATGGTGCTGACAAATGCATGGAACTAAGGACACTGCATGGCAACCCCCAATACTGCCCTTAGACTGACACAGTGTTCCCCCCACATGGCTGCCCAGTGTCCCTAGCTAGCATCCACGCTGTGAGAAGGGCCCACCTTCAGCCACGGTCCAGGGTAAGGGCACCTGTGCTCCAGGGGCATGAGCTAGGCTTTGGGCTTGCAAGACCTGGGTTTGCCTTTTGCTCCCACACGTACTGGCTCTGGATCTCAGGCAAGTGACCTTGTCTCTCAAGTCCATTGGCAAAGTGGGAAGAAAAAGACCTCGGCCTTGGGACCAGCAGGAGGCTGAGAAGAGATGCTGAATGGCCACGTGCTTTATAGCCCTGTGACCTGGGGTGCATTCCCTGACTCCTCTGGGCCCCAGGGTCCTCAGCTCTAAAAAGGGGTTATAACAATGCCCCCCTCCCAGGCTGCTGGTGAGGATTAAATGAGGTAATACAAAGAGCTGCGCCCTGAGTAACTGCCCAGGGTGGCCTTGGGTCATAACCGGGGAAACCGAGGCAGACGCAAGGAGTGGCTGCTGTGCAGCGGTTCTAGACTTGGTATGGAACAGCTCATCTGCTGCGCTGGGCGGCGGCTCACTCCTTCCGGCCCTGGACCTGCCCGCACCTCGCTGATGTCCAGGCTCCAGGAGTGCTCCCCTGGGAGCAGGGGGACTGGCCCCGCGCCCTGGAAGAGAGGTGCCTCCTGTCTGAGAGCCGGCCCCCCTGGGCCTCAACCGCTCAGGTCTCTGGAGAAAAACCCCCAAACCGTCCAAGCCAGGCAGGCTGGAATGTGCCTCTCCGGATGTTTCTGGGATGGCTATTTGTGAATCACGGCCGTGCTGGTCAGGAGAGGCCCTGCACATTCCTGAAGAGGGACATCGGGTCCGGGCCAAGCTGCGATGCCTCAAGCAGACACCCAGGAGGGGATGCCTGGAACCCAGAAATGTGGGCTTGGGGGAGGGGGGCAGGTGGTAGAGGAAGGGGTCTGCGTGCAGGGTGGGGGTTGTCTGTGCATAACATACCCCTGCGGTGTTGGGTGACAGCAGCTCCTTCAGCCCGGCTCGACCCAGGGGCTCTGCCCACAGTTGCTGAGACTGTTCTCTGGGTTTGCTCTGGGCTCTGGAGTGGACCTTGGGGCCAGGAAAGGAAATGTGGAATGGAGAAGGCGGGGAAGCACAGCCTGGGTGCTGGGTGACCAGGGTGCAGTTGACCATTACCCGCTGGTCGGGGCGGGTGGGGTGGGCCCCAATGGTCAGGATCCAGGTGGCAGAACCTGGGTGGGGCCTGCCATGACCCTCCTCCTATGTCTGCAGTGGCTCCCCAGTGCCTGGCAAATCAAGCCCACCCACCGGAGCCCAGACGCCTCTCCAGGGTCTGCCGCTGACCACCTGTCCTCCAACACCCTTTTGCCCCACAGCCGGTCTCAGGCTGTCCCCTCACCCCAGAAAGCTCTCACTGCTAACCTTCCCCACCTAAAGAGGAGGCGGCCTCAAATACTACCTCCTCACTTCTCTATATTGTGTCAATTCCTGGGATTTGGCATGGATACCATTCAGTTTGGGGGTTTTAGGACGCCACTGGATCACAGGCTCCTGGGGAGGAATCTGCAGCTTAGTTTCCTACTCCCTCGGAGCCTCGTAGAGTGCCTGGCTCACAGGAGATCTTGAGAAGCAGTTTTTGGTAAATTTAAGAGAAATGATGGCCGAAGTCGGTTCCAGCTGGAAGGGGCTCTCCCAGGACACTCCCGAGTCCCCCTCTGGGTGCCCTGACCCTTCAGGCTGCTCCTTTGAAGATCAAGAAATCAGTGCAACTCAGGGGTGGGAAGAATCTTAAAGACATTAATTGCAGTGCCCCGTTTGATATATGGGCGGCCATCTAGTGTTTGCTTGTATGCGTCCCGAGGTGGGTGCTCCCTGCCCCTCGAGGCAGCCCAGCCCATCTTTGGTGAGCTTCAACTCTAACAGGTTCTGCCTTCTAGGGGACTGAATCGTCTCCCTATGGACTCTCCCCAGCGGAGCTGGTTCAACCCCTCCTGATATCTCGCAGCAGCCCGGCAGATACCCGACGGTGGCACTAATGTCTCTGCCCACCCCCGCCAAGTGGCCCTCCTTTGACACGCTGCT
This sequence comes from Cabassous unicinctus, assembly GCA_029593785.1. NCBI lineage: Eukaryota > Metazoa > Chordata > Mammalia > Cingulata > Chlamyphoridae > Cabassous > Cabassous unicinctus. Next base: position 10,090 of record JAQZBX010034351.1, read on the forward strand.
CCCCCTCTGCCTGTCACCTGGTTGTTGGTGTCCCTTGTATAGTTCGCAGACACCTGAGGCCTGGTGGGGCCACCACCTGCACAAGGACAGAGAGGGGGCAGCTGAGGACCGGCTCCAGCCTTCCTCCCGGGGAAGCCCTTCTGCACCCCTCTGCCCCCGTCCTTCACCCTCTCCCCTGCCCCTTCCTCCACTCCCCGGTGACAGCCATAGCATAGCCTGTGGCCCCGCTAGGCTCCGTGGCTGCTCCCGTGGGGCCAACAGAGCTCCATGCTGGCCTCACGTGGTCCCAGCTCTGAGGCCTCGCTCCGACATTCCACCACCAGATCCTCAGGGTTCTTCCAACTGGAAACATTCTTTTCCCCAAAACCACAGCCCACACCTCACAGCTAATCCCAGCAGTCAGGTCTCCGGGGTATTCAGATCCTCGCTACTCCAGGGCGGGCTTCGCATCGGCACCCGGGGTATCCCCTGGGAGCCCATCAGAAAGGGGGAGTCTCAGGCCTCGCCCAGACCTAGGGATGCAGAACCTGCTTTTAAACCAGACCCACCAGGTGATTCCCGGCACATCACAGGTGGCGAAGCACTGATTTAGAGACTCTCTGCTGCCCAACCAGCCTTCTTCTGTTCTCTGTGTGGAACGCGCCCTCTCTACAGAAGGGAAGACTGAGGCCCACCAGGGAAGCGTCTGCTCCACCCATTTCTACCTGGAAATCGAGGGAGGGGTGGAGCCTTCCCTAGTTTGCCTCTCAAAGGGGAAGCAGAGGAGGGGGCAGTTTGTCCAGGTCTTTCAGCAGGAGAGAAGGAACTCCAGCTCTAGCTCCCAGGCCACTCTCCCCCCACCCACCCACCCCCGTTCCCAGCAGCCATGTGTCACCTCACTAAGGGGTCCTTGGAACAAAGAGCCCCTTGTCCTTGCTGTGCCACTGGAGGAAGTAGGAGGGAGATGCAGTGGGGAAGGGAGGGACCTGTGCTGACAGGGTGGGGCTGGGGGAGAGGGTGGGAGGGTGGGCTCCTGCCTGAGCACCCTTGGCAGGGCTCCCAGGAGGCCCAGAGCACATGGGAACGTGAAGGCACCCGGTGGTGGGGGAGGTGGCCTGTGGAAGTAGCTTGGGGCGGGGTGGCTCCAGGGGAGGGTCAGGTCTCTGCGTGGGTAGGCAGTTTCTGGACAACGGAGGAGTGTGGCCAGCCGGGGAGGCGGTGGCATCCCCGGACGCTTGGCTGCTCCCTGTGCTGCCATGAAAGGCATTTGTCACGAGGCTCCCTGAGGACCAGAGGATCACGGAGGGGTCAAGAGGGGCGAGCCTGCTTTGCTTTCTTCTCTAAGAACCCAGGGGGCCCCGGAGAGCTCTGATGCAAACGCTAAGAGGGACCTTTAGCCAGCCCTTTCTTCAGTCTAGATTTTGATTTCCATACTAAAACGAGAGGGTTGGAGCTAAAATTCTGAGTTCTCAGACTTGTCTGTAGTTCTGAGGGCAGGAGACCCTGGGGTTGAGACCACAGCAGAGTGTCTGGGCATCCAGTGCCCACGCCTGGCCGAGACCCGGTGCCCAGTGTACATCATTCGCCGTCTTCACATAGAAGAGGCTGCAGAGGCTCACTGGGAGCAGGGGCTCAGGAAAAGGCCCTCCTTACAGCCCTGCTGCTGCCACGTTAGGTTCTGGGGGCCCGGGGCAAATTTCCCCACCTCTCCGAGCTTCCATTTTCTTGACCGGACTGGAATGCTAGTGCCTGCCGTCCTAGGGCAGTCGTGGGAACGTAGGCGGCAAGAAGTGCCTTGGACCAGCGTCTGGCACGTTCCAGACACACGTCAGTTCCCTGCATCCAGGGTGGGGGTGCCCCTCCTTGGGCTCTCTGAGGTTCAGCTCAGCCCACGGTGGTCTCACTGAGAGCCCAGTCTCTTCTTGTGCTGCTGGCTGACTGCAGGGAAGTCATTTTTGCATTTTTAAATTACAAAATCAACTCCCAGATTCACCGTTGGTGCTGCCAGCTGAAAGCTGTTTAAAGTGGTGATTTGCGCTACGTTCATCTGTGCTTGTTTATATTTTCTTTGGAAATACTTATTGTGTTTGTCCTGTCCCCACCGTGGCCAGGCGTGTGTCTTCTATTTCTGTCCTATCCTCACCCCACTCCCTCCAGCCTTCCAGCCCCCAACTGTGATGTGTGGGAACTGGACATGCAGGCTGGAGGCAGCGCAGAGTCAGATGGGCCTCTGGTCAAACACACCCACTTTGTAGATGAGGAAACTGAGGTTCACAGAGGACCAGCAACCGAGCTGAGTGGCACTGGAACGTTTGCCTCCTTGTTCCAGTCCAGGGTGGGCTTTTCTCCCCCCATGGGCCTCACTCTCCCTGGCTAGTTTTCAGCAGCATCTGCCTGCTCAGGAGCCTGGGTGTCAGGTGTGGGGAGGAGCTGGGACACTGGGAGTGGGGGGCAGGGGGAGGGAGGTGGCAGCCTCCTGGTCTCCAACACCACTGTCTCCACCTGTTAGGAAGGCCCAGAGGCCTCCGTGGTGGAAACAAAGCCGTTCCCTTCTGTGGGAGAAGTAATCAAACATGAACAATAGCTTCATTCATAGTAGTAGTTACGGATATCATTTATTAAGTGCCTACTGTGTACCAGGCACTTCATCTTACCCCATTCAGTTCTGGGAGGCAGATATTACTATTCCCTTTTTGTAAATGAATAAGTAAGCTCAGAGAGATTTGTCCAAGGTCATACAGCTAGTTGACAGTGGGGTGGGGGTGTTGAGAAATGGACCCTTGCACGGCTGGCTTTCAAGCCAAGGCACATGTTCCTACACCACCCTGCAGCAGAGGCTTGTGGGGTCAAAGCAGGGGGCTGGCCTGGGAGCAGCGGGAGGAAGTGTCTAACAAGAGTGGGCCCCAGGGCTGTACCTGGCTGGGCATAGAACGTAGGGGAGGTGAGCCCTCAAGGCCCTGATGCTAAGAGAGATGGCGGGTCATGTCAGGAACAGGCTGGGAGATGGAGACAACTCCAGTCTGGGCACCCAAACGCTTGGGTTCTAATCGGGCTTGTACCTGCAGTTTGCTCAGTGACCTTGGGCAAGTCACTCACCTCTGGGCCTTTGTGGGTGGGATGGGCTGCTTGCTCATGTCTCTTTCATTATAGGACTGTGGGGGTGGAGGGAGTGGCTTGCAGGTCACTCCTGTTCTTTCCTCCTTCTTGTAAAGTTGCCAAAATTTCAGGTTGTCTCATGAGCCACCTGCTTGGCTTCCCAGTCTAAGGGTTCCCAAGCCACATAGTGGGTGATGGAGGTTGTATTTTGCTGAGGACAGAACGGAAGGTTTTCTGGCCCTGCTCCACCAGCTAATCAATGCCCAGGTCTGCCTGTTGCCTTAGAGCCACCGGGGTTCCTGGGACCTGCAGTGGGAGCAGGGGCACTTGTGAGCCTGGGCCGTCTCAGACAGGTGATCTGGTGTGGTCAGGGCCAGGGTGGGGGTGGCAGCAGGCACTGCTGTAGTGCGCTGGGGTGAGAGGCCTCTCCTTCTGGGGAGGGCTTTGCCAGGAGAAAAGGCACCCTTTGTACCCTTGAGATACGAGGCACTGGGTTAGAAGCTCAGCAGGGAGAAAGAACTGGAAAAAAACCAGTCAGGACCTGGGACTCAGAGAGGCCCGATTGCCTCTGGGCAGGCACCACGCTTTGAAGCCATGAGGCCTTGGGTGAGTCGTTTACACTTTTGGAGGTTTAGGTTCCTCAGTTGAAAAATGGGAATGAAAATGCTCATCCTAGAGGGTTGCCTAGAGAATTAAATGCAGAGTAAGTATCTTGTATACGGCCTGTTGAAAAGCAGGTAATAAAGGATGGCTGCGGCCGTGGTGAATAAAAATAAGAAATAAAGAGCCATCCTGAGCAAGTGGGAGGCACGTGGCCTGGGAGTGGGGATTTGCGATCCACTGGCGATATGACCTGGGTGCCTTCCTCACCCCCCAGGCCCTTCCTTATCTGTGAGAGGAGGGGGTGGTGGCAGCTGGTCTTGGAGGCCCCTTCCAGCTCTGACAGCCTCGGGGCTATGAATAGATGGGGCTGGGGGGGGCTGGAGGAGTTTAATGACTCAACAGCTAGAAAGGTTAAGGTTTCCCCAGAAAAGAGTTTCCATTTGCGTTTGATAGCTTTAGGGCACACACAGGAAGGGTTTCCGGACTGGGAGGCCAGGGATGAGGGAGGAATCCTCCCAGCAGCCGTGGGTACTAACCAGATGAATGACTAACTCAGACCCTGCCAACCCTCCTCCAGTCAGGGCTGCCCACTAGCGCCCCCCAAGCTGGTCCCACTGAGCTCGGCAGCCCTGCTGGACCACAGCTTATGGAGGTGAAGGAGGCAGCCCAGACCGATGGGGAAAGAGGCAAAAGATCCAGGTTCCAGTTCCAACTGGGCTGCTCACCAGTGGGTGGCTTTGCGGGGGGGAGTCTCTCCTCCTTTCTGTGCCTCCATTCCTTCGTCAGGAAAGTGGAGCTAACGATACTTGCCCTGCTAACGTCACCACTTCAGAGACGTGAAGGCTGAACCCAGGACAGGAAAGGAAAGTGCTTTGTGATAACTGCAGCACTGAGTGAATGGGAGGTTTTGTCCCATTATCCTGGTGGACTCCCAGCGGCTCAGAAGCAGACTCGCTCAGGTCTCCAAAGAGGTTAGGTGGACAGAGGCCACTGGCCTTGGGTTTTGCGTCAGGGTCAGTCTAACACAAGGCCCCTTCCATCCAACCAATCACAGCCTAGATGGGGTTTTCTTAGACCAGAGCCCCATGGACAGCTTCCAGCCAGAAGGCAGAGCCAGAGCGGGAGGTGACAAAACCAACGCTGGGAGGGGGTGGCAGAGAGTGGATAGTGTGCCGGTCTGGGGCCCCACAGATCTGGGGTGGCTCTCTGAAGCTGTCTTCACCCTTGCCCAGGACTTTATAAATAAATAATCACCAGAACCACACTCTGTCTCCGTCCACTAGCTTTTAGAGTGTCTCTTGGTGAGGACGACAAGCGCTTTGGGAAGTGGCAGGGATGGAGGGCAAGACGATGCCCTTTGATTTCCGCACACCTTAAACCCATCAGTAGCATTCTCTGAGTGCTCCCGTGTGCCGCGGTAGGTACAGTGCTGGTCGCTGGCGCGCAGGGATGGGAAGCACAGAGCCCTGCCTGCACGGAGTTTAGTGACAATCTTATTAAAGAGACAAAGCACATCCTCTACAATATAAATAACCATTCAAAAGTGCCTACACTGTCACCCCAGTGATCTTGACAATAAGTCCTTCAGTTGTCCAGAGCAGTGGCCTGGGATGGTCTTGGAGGCTTCAAAGAGAAGGTGGGATTGGAGCTGGGCCTAGAATTTTCAGTTGGACTGGAGAAATGGAAGATAGAGGAAAAGGTGTCCTGGGCAGGCTGGCTTAAGGTGTTGTCAGGAGACAGTTTGGCTGCAGTAGAGGGCTCATGTAAATAAGAGATGAGAAACAAAGTTGGACATAGAGGTTGAAGCCAGGTGTGGTGGTCCTTCAGACTTGGGGTAAGATTCCACAGGCAGTGGGGAACCAGGGGCTTCTGAGCAGGGGTTGGCATGGTCAGAGCTGCGCTTTGGGGAGATTCTTTTCAGTAGCAGCCTCCAGGGGTGCTTATTCCACAGAGAATGAGCCTGGAGGCCAGGAGTCAGAAGGAAGGGAGGACATAAGCAAGGGCTTTATGGAAGGTCCAAGGATGTTCAGTCTACTTCCCCACACAGCTGGCATGTGATGGGGGTGCTGGCGGGAGGGGACAGGAGACCCCAGGCCAAATCTGGTCTGTTCCTTCTCGGGGAAGCAGGCTCCAGGGACAGGGTCTCCTGCCCTGAACTCCCAGAGGCTACCCCAGCTGAGCCACGTCCACTCTTGGGGCCTGGTTCTTCCTCTTTCCAGAGGGGAACCCAGTCCCCAGAGAGAAGTGGAGCTTCCTCTTCTCTCTGGGGAGTGAGTCCTGCAGTGGACAGGCTGCAGGACAGCATCCAGTCCTGCCTTTTACCCCCTCCACTCCTGTCGACTCCGGGAAAACACTGCCATCTTGCCATTGGCCACGCCAAGTGGCACTGAGCCCCTGGGAGTTCAGCCAAGGAAAGGAGGGGGGCTGGGGAAAGAAGGAATGGGAAAGATGGCGGAAACGCTCCTGGAGTCATCCCGATAGGATTTGGAGGAAGATGGACTTCGAATCCCCAAACCCTAGTACCCCAGGGCGTGGAGGAACCCTGGACATCATTTCAGCCAACGCCTTGGAGGAGTAGAGATGAGGCCTGGGACCCAGGCTGGGACTCGCCCAGCAGGGCAGCGACTGAGCTTGGCTGCAATGGGTCGGGAGGCAGCGAAGGGTTAAGGTGTTCACTCCTGTCTAAGTGGCCACCTCTACTCTCTAAGTGGCCAGAGGGGCCTTGACATGCTCATAGAGAGGACAGCTGCTGGCATGTTTCTTGGGGGCACCGGAGGGGGTGGCGCCTCCCTGTGGCCCTAAGCTCCCTCCTTTCTGCAGGGTCCTGTGGCTGCCCCTCAGGATAGAGGCTCCAATGAGCGCCCCACTGGGAATTCTTTCCTGGACATCTGTGTTTGTGCACATGTGTGCCAGGTGTGTGCCCGTGTATGTCTGTGAGTCTCTGTGTGAGTCTGTGTGAGTGTTGAGTGTGTGCCCGTGTATGCCCTGTGTCTCTGTGTGTGTGTGCCTGTGTTTATTGTGAGAGAATCAGGGTGTGTGTGTGTGACCTCCTCTACCTTGGTCTGCTCTGGCTCAGAGAGGAGAACTGGGGCCGTTCCTGTGAGGTGCCTGTTTTGCTGGGACGTGGGAGAAGAAGGCCCGCAGGGCTGGAGTCTGGCTTCCAGCACCAGTCCTGCTGCCCTAAGAAAATTACAGACACTGGCTGGTGGTGCCCAAAGTCCTGGTACTGGACACACACACACACACACACACACACACACTCACGCCCCCCAAGCCATTCGCAGCCGCAGGTATAGGGTGTTTTAGGCACCCAGAGTGCCGCGTCCACACGCCTCTCTGGAGCCCCAGCCGGTATAGACACGCCCGTGGTGCGGGAGCCCCTCCGCAGGGGCACGGAGGACCGGCTCCTTTTCAGCGCCTTGGCCCAGGGCCTGGACCGGCCACACCCTCCTCCCGGAGCCTCCTGCCGCCGTCCCTGGCCCTCGCGCCCACTGCCGAGTCCCCTGGGGGCCACGCGCAGCCCGGCAGCGACAACTTAGGGCCGGCCCGGCCGGAGAGGCAGGTCAGGAGCCAGGAAGCGACGCTTCGCCCCAGTCCGGTCCCCGCGGAGCACAACCGCCCCGCTGAACTGGTTGGTGGCGCGCGCGCGCGGGGCTCGCGGCGCCTGGTGGACCCTTTCCGGGGACCCCCGCACCTGCCCCCCGCCGGCCCCCGGCGGCTCCAGACTCCCCCGGGCCCCGCCCCCCGCGGGCGAGTAGTTACCGATGGTGGTGATGACCGTGATGGCGAAGTAGAAGGAGCCGGCGAAGCGCCACTGCACGCCGGCCTTGTGCGGCTTGAGGCGCAGCACCACCAGCTCGAGCTCCTCGTAGCTGCCCTGGCTGAGGTTGTAGCGCGCCCGCAGCTCCTGCTGCCGCCGCTCCAGCCGCCGCCGCTCGTCGATCTCGGGCTCCGACTCGAGCGCGTCGAAGACGGCGGCGCCCACCAGCAGGTAGGTGAAGGTGCACACGATGAGCGCCAGCGTGCGCACGTTCTGCCGCTTCATCGTCCCGCCCGGGCCGCCTCCCCGGCCCCGGCCGCCGCTGCTGCTGCCCCGGAGGCGGCCTGGGGCATGGCTGCGCTCGCCGCTCTCCGCGCCGGGCACCCGCTCCGCGCCCCGGGGCCGCCGCCGCCGCCGCCGCGGAGCTGTCCCTTCAGCACCACCCACCGCCCTCCTCCGCCCGCCCCGCGCCCGCGGCCGCCTCCTCGCGCCAGCCCTCCCGCCCAGCCAAATAAGGACTGGGGAGCCGCGCCGAGGGGGGGCGCGCGGGGCGGGCGGGACAGGGAGAGAGAGACCCGGGCGAGGAGAAAACTAGACCGAGAGACGCATGCAACTACAGAGGGAGAGGCAGGGAAAGACTGAGAAGAGGGAGGCACGGGGCGGCGGGGGGAGGTATGGGGAGGGGGGCTGCAGAAGGCGCTCAAAGCAGGGTAGACGAAGAGACCCGAAAAAGCAGAGGCAGGCAGAAAGGCAGAGCGAGAGGGCGAAGGGTGGATACAGAGTGACAGAGGGAGACAGGGATACCTGGATAGCCAGAGATGATGAACTGATGACACAGAAAAAGACAGAAAGGCAAGGAAGGGGAAAAAGCAGGCCGAGCGAGTTCCCATCCCCATCCTTCCACCGAAATCCCACCTGTGCAAGCTGTAAGGAACCATGGGCCGGAACTGTCCTGACCTTATTACATGGGTGAGGAAACTGAGGCTCAGAAAGGTCAACTGCCTTGCAAAGGATCACCAGGCGTTAGTGCCAGCGCTGGGACCCAGCCAAGCCTTTGGGCTCCCTGCGCCAGGCTGCTGGCTGCTCAGAAACAGGCAGAATACAGCTGCAGGCCCGGGCACTCACGAGCACCGAGGGAAAGCCTTGCGCTCGTGAAATATGCCTCTTCCAGAGCAGCACAGAGCCTAGAATGGGCTGAGGATTCGGCTGGCAGCTGAGCTGGTGGCACCCAGTCCTAGGATCTCCTGCTCAGGGGGCTGCCAGGCTGTCTTGCTGCCCACGGCCCCTGCCCTGCACCCTCAGGCCTCCCGGAAGGACTGGATCTATTTGAAATGGGCAGGGCAATGAGCCTGGATCAGGAGGCTCACTGACAGAATGGAAGAACTAGGACTTCCCTGTCTGTACCTTAGTTTCTTCATTTGTCAACAGGGTGGCAGTGTGGTGAGGAAGGGTGGGAGTGGGACCTCGGGTGAGGCTTCCCTTCCCCTCTGGGGGCCTCGTTTCCTTATCTCCTCAAGGAAGGGTCATGCAGATGATGCCAGAGGGCTTGCTCTGCCCCAGACAACTCCAGACTCGCTGGGCTGAGTGAGCAGCATGATTGGAATGCAAATCCCAGTGCCAAGGGGGCTCAGGAAGTCCTTCAGGAGACCCAAGCAGGGGCCACGCGGTGAGACGTGGGAGAGGCCCCGAGGCCCCTGGCTGAGGGCAGCTGGGAGGCAGCAGCCAGAAGCAGCAGCACCATCTGCCCACATCCCAGGCTGCCCCGTCATGGCTGGACATTGCGCTGTCCCATCTGGACACAGAATAACCATACCTACCTTTCAAAACTGCTGCGTGCCAGGCTGGGCACGTTACATTCATCACCTCCAGTCCTTACCACAGTTTTGAAAGGTAGGTACGGTTATTCTGTGTCCAGATGGGCGTGAGGCATCTGGAGGAGGCTAAAGGCCACAGCTGCTCAGCTGGAAGAGACTTCAGTCTGTCCCCTGCCCCAGCCCACCCCTTTTACCCTTCCATAATGATTCCCTGAGCCTCAGTTGTTTTCATCTGTAGACTGAGGCAGCTGAGCAGACAAGCTCTACCTGCCTCTTTTGTTTTTCTCCCCAGAGGCTGTGGAGTGGGATCAAAGGAGACCATACATGGGCAAGTCAAACAGTAGGAGGTTCTGCCACGACATCTCCCTCAGGACTCAGGTTTCTGAACTAGGGGAAACTTGTCCTTACAAAACAAACGCAAGTATCATCATACAGGGCTCCCATACATCACCCCACCACCAGCACCTTGCATTGTTGTGAAACGTTTGCCAGGAACGTCTTTGATTCCTTGCAGACAGAAATTTTCTGGCCTTGCCCTCTGGCCGTGAACTCAGCTGGCTGCAGGCTTCCCCCTTGGCATCTGCTGGCTCGCTGGGAGAGAGGCGCAGCCATTTCTGGCTTCCCAGGAGTGGGTATCTGACCCGGGTTCTGTGTGCTTCTGTCACGGTGACCCCCTGACGACAACCATTGTAGAAGCCTGTCTGGATGGGAGAGTGGCTTGCTAGGCCTGGCTGCTGGGAAAAGCCCGCGTACCCAGCGGCTGCTCACTTCTGGCTGCCAGGCCAGACGGCTGTTCTCATGAAAGGTGATATGAGTGAAAGCACTTCGGAAAAAGGAAAAAGCTCTTTCAGGGCAGGGCGTTTATTATTAGTTGTAATGAGGCATGTTCTCATAGCACTTCCAGAAGGAGCAGCAAGATGGCCTAGTCTAACCCTCTCCAGTCACAGATGAGGAAACTGAGGTCCAGAGCAGAGGCAGGGTCTGCCCCAGGTCACCTAAACAAAGGGAGCCGGGTTTCCTTTTGGCATCAATTATTTACGGGCCCCAGACCCTTGGTGGTGGGGAGATGCCGCCTGCCTGGCTTCCTGCCACTCTTCCCCTCTTCTCCTTATGGCAGGGATGGTGGGAAAGAGGTGAACTGGTGCCATCCAGGCTTCTTAGCATCCTCTGGGGCTCACAGGCAGGACTCCCATCCTCCCACCCTCCCTGGCTTGGATGGTGCCAAAGACCTAGCAGCCTATCCCAGGCCCTTCCCTCAGGACTCCTCCCCCTCCCTGGTAGGGATGTGCCCCCTGCCCAGGGCCCAAGAAAGCACGTCTCTCAGCCTTGTCTCTGGTGTATGAAAGAAACTGCTCAGCCGTGCCTTCTCCCAAGTTCTCTTTTTTCCCATCCATTGGTGACTCCAATGGAGGGAACTTTGGGCCAGTTAGAGAGAGATTTTCCCCATCCCTCAAATCACGATACTGGTCAGCCATCTGCGTGGCGATAGTCCGAGTCCTGCCCCGTATGAAGATACAGGGGAGGGGGCGGGAGTCGGGAGACCTGAGCTGGAGTCCTTTCTGCCACCTGCCTGCTGTGGCTTGGGGCCAGTCACTCCTTCTCCCTGGGGCTCTGTTTCTACATCCATCCACGGAAGGGTTTGGACCAGGAAATGTCTAAGTTCCCTTCCTTCATAACATCCCATGACCTTCCCGGGCCGGCTTATGCCTCTATGTCCCAGTTCTCCCAAGAATCAGATGAAAAGAGGGTACATCCACTGCCTTCAAGACTCTAGTTTGGTGGAAATCACCATGCTGTGCCTCCTGCAGTGCCGAGCACAGTGCTTTGCCCATCAGAGCTGCCCAGCATGTTTCCTGAGTGAGTAGAACATCCTTATGTGCTCAGTACACAAGTGAAGACTTTAAAGCATCTGATACCTGCTGAGTTAGAGACCAGCAGTGCCAGTGGGGAGAGGGGCACAGATGGCAGGATGGCAGGCAGAGGGGGGCCCTGGCAATCTGCAGATCCTAATCTGCCTCTGTGACTCTTTGCAGATGGACACTTCTCAGGCTGGAGCCAGCACTATCCAGTTTGGAGGAAGAAGGTAAAGGCAGATGTGCAGTGTCCCTAGGCCCATGGAAGCACGTGATGCAGTGGAAAGAGCCTTGAAACGGAGTCCAGACACCTGGATCCTGGTCCCAGTGCTGCCACCAACTAGTTGGGTGGATTTGAGAGAGTCACTTGGCTTCTTGGTGCCTCCATTTCCTTTTCTACAAGCTGGAAGGGTTGACTGTCTCATGAAGTCCCTTCCCGCTCTGACATTCTATGATGCTAAGGAAAGGAATGGCCCTTTGAGCAATGACACCCAATCTGCAGTGGTCAAGAATGTGGTATGGAGAAGGAGGGGTCCAGAGACCTGTCTGCTGCTTTCCAGCCCCCTTTCTTGGTCAGTCTGGCTGGAGGACAGCATGGGGGAGGCAGGGCATGAAAGACTTGACCCTGAGTCAGACAAGCTGGAGTTCAAATCTTACTCTATTGGTTACTAGCTGGGCCCGAGGCTCCCATGCAATTCTGGTCCATCCTGTCTAGAGCAGACCATGAGTTTCTACTAGGCAGGATGAGAGCCTTACTCATCTCTGTCCTCACTGCACTTGGCACAGCCTCTGGCACAGAGAAGGCGCTCTGGAAACACTCCGTCTCTTCTAGTAGGCCTGGCTGCTTTAGGGGATTGATGGGGCCTGGAGCCCCTGGCTTGCTGTGCAAGGGGGGTCCTGTAAGAGAGCCATCTTAGCAACAAGCCAGAGGCCATCAGAGGAGGGGGCGGGGGCTCGGTGGGACCAGGAGTTCGGACAAGGAGGCAGAAGGACAGGGAAGTGGCTACCTCAGGGAGCGTGGCCTCAGCTGGCAGGTTGATCGGGTTCAGGGTGCCTGGGGGTGTGACTGAGGTGTTTCTTGGTGTCTCTACAGGGAGAGAAGTTGGACATTAGGCTGGCTTTAGAGAGCATAACAGGTCCCAGTGCAGCCAGCTTGCATTTGTCAAGAGATGCGATTTGTTTGACATCTCAAGCCCAAATCAAACACAAGAGGCAACTGTTAACAAAGAGAGAGGCTCTGTGAGTGGTTGGGGAGGGAGCTCTGGGCTGGGAGACTGGACACTGGCTCTGCTCCTGGTCCTACTGCAGCTGAGCTGTGTGACCTTGGAAAAGGCACTGCCCCTCTCTGGGCCTGGGGGCTCCCATCTTTCAAATGAGAGGTCAAACTCGGAGATCTGTGAGTCCAACCTCAGCCCAGGATATGGAATTGGGTTTCCTGATCCCGCAAGTGAGAAACAACCGGTCTTCCTGGTGCTGCTGTCAGGTCAGGCTGGCTCCAGCTGTCATCCTCCATTCATTAGCATCAAGCCTTAGGTCCTACTCCAAAGTCTGAATCCACCCCACGCCATGGTCCCTTCTCCTGGCGAGGGCTTCCCAGGTGGCCTCTGTGGCCCACTGGGATGGGCATCCTTGCACGTGTGTCCCGAAGCATCTGGGTGTATTTTCACTGCACAGGTACCCAGAAGTAGTCAGCATGCTTGTGTCACTTCATGTCACTACCGCTGGGCTGCCCCCAGCATAAGCTGGCTGAGTTTTCACTCTCTCTGGCCTTGCATAAGAGTTCGTTTCATCTCCACTGGCATTGATATTATCTGTGCCTCCCGAGTTTCTACTCATGCCGTCCCCCCTTCTCTCCCTGTCCCTTTTCCCTTTCAACCCTGTGCTCCTCCCCTGCACTTGGGGGCAGGGGAGTGGACAGACCCAGGCCCCACTGGGGTCTCAGGCAAGCCCCCAGGGGATGAGAGAGGGAGACCTGAAGTGGAAAACCAGATGCTGTTCTCCAGCCTGGGAAGTGTGTGTGTGTGTGTCTGTGTGGTGTGTGTGTGTGTGTCTGTGTGTTGTGTGTGTCTGTGTGTTGTGTGTGTCTGTGTGTGTGTGTCTGTGTGTTGTGTGTGTCTGTGTGTGTGTGTCTGTGTGTTGTGTGTGTCTGTGTGTTGTGTGTGTGCATGTGTAGGAGGCCGTGAGCCTGAGAGGGTCATCTTCGGGCCCTGATCTCCTCTCTCCCTTTCCTCTACCTTGGGGCCCTCCTCACTTCCCTCTCTGTATCTGGCCAAGGATCACAGAATAATTAAAGCTGGAAGAAACCTTAGATCATCCAGTGCCAATGAGGAAACCGAGGCCCAGCCAGGGGACCGAGCACCCGGGCCTCACAGCTTGCCGGGCCAGAGCTGGGGCCAGAGCCCTGCTCTCCCGACTTCCAGACTGTGGCTCCTGGGAAGTCCTCCAAGCTCACCCCCTTCCCACAGCAAGACTCAAGTCCCTGAAGCCTGTCCTCTGCGGGGATTCTGGAGCAGTCTCGGCCCGCATTCCCTGGCAAACGTGTTGCTGCTAAAGAAAAAAGCGAGCCTGGCCACCCTGTCAACAGCCTCACAAATCTTGAAATCCTTCTTTGCAGGTTTATGGCTTCTGAGAAGCAAGCAGAGGCAGCCTGTTCTCAGGCCCAAATGCAGTGATTGGAATAGCACTTGCAGTGATTAATCAGCCCGCGAGTAATGAGTGGTGCCTGGGAGGGTACACGGCAACGTGTGTGTGTGTGTGTGTGTGTGTGTGTGTGTGTGTGTGAGTGTAGGGCAGGGAGGGGGCACAAGAGGCCACCGCGTTTACTCCCGGTGAGCAGGTGGTGGGCGTCCTGCCCTCAGTGAAGAGGGCGGCAGGTGTTTCTGACCCTGCTGGGAGAAAGGAATCGACAAACAGAAGCAGGCTCCAGGCTCATCAACTGGATTAACGAGGCGCCTCCCCGGCGTGGTGCACGGGGCACAACGGAGGGAACTTGGGATGTTCAGCTGGAGCTAAGACGCATGGGACACGTGCGATGTTATGTGAAAGAGGAATTAGCTTTGCTCTGTGGCCCAGGAGGGGCCAGTGACCCACGGGGAGATGCCGCAGTGAAAGAGCTCTCAGCTCCACGTGAGATGACACATGCCCCTGAAGAAGGAACGGGCTGCCCAGGATGGTCATGAGCTCCTGGCCACTGGAGATATGCAAGCTCAACCTAGTTGATCCCTTGGGCTAAGACTGCTTTTGAGGGCTCTCAGGAGCCAGTGCAATGTCTGGCGCATCGTAGGTTTGCAAGAAATGCCTTTTGCCTTGACTGATGAAAGTACTGAGTTTGGGGCTGGACTAGATGCCCTTTGTGGTTTTTGGACCCTTCAACCCTGCAATGATCTAATTCCCTGCCCCCAGGGAGGGATGCCCCTGGAGCTCTCCCTAAGTCTCCACGCAGCGTTGCTTTCTCCCAGCACTCAGTCCCCGTCTCTGCCCCCCCCCGCCACTCCCCTGGCCCAGCCACACACGTCCTACACCCTGTTGCCTGCAGAGGTCCAATGTAAGCAGTTTGAGCAAGGGCCGAGGCCCTGGGACTCCAGCAAGGGAAATGGGCCTCTGGCAGGCTAATTACCAGGAGCTGATTCTATTAAGCAGATAGCTCACTCTAGGCAAAGCAATTACATCTGATCATCGCCTTGCAGGAGTCCGAAGGGACAGCCGTTTGAGCCAGACACACAAGTGAAAAGCAAACTGCGGCCCAGGCCTGGACAGGGTGTCTGAGGTCAGGGGCTGCTAAGACAGTGGCCTACTGGCCCCTTCCCAGGCTGCACAGAACTCAGGCCA
>JAQZBX010034352.1:0-25032 GCA_029593785.1 Cabassous unicinctus
CTTTTCTAAGCCTGCTTTATTGCTAATCTCTCTCACTCCTAATATTTTCAAATACTGCAATTCAGAACTATGTGCACATCAGATGTGATTCCTTTAGAGACATTACTTTTTGTCAGACATTTTTAATAGCCTTGACTTGCTTCTCTTCTACACAAAGGGAAGGATATGGTCAATCTGGTGAACTTACGCAAGTCTCTCCAATCTAACATTAAACCTCAATTTGACAAGAGAACTAGATTCTGCTTTATTACTAACAGCCATGGGGCAAATACTAACAATTTTTAAGGGACTGTAGAGGGGACAGTGATAAAATACAAAGATATACTACTCAGCTTCACAATTTCCCGATACTCTAACACTGACAACCATGGATCATTAAAAAGGAAATAAGCAAAATATTTATGTTTGTTTATCTATCCAGCCACCTACCCACCTACCTATCCATTTGCTGACTAGATTGATGTAGTTCAAACAGAATTCGCCACAAAATCAAACTGGGGGGGAAAAAAAAAAAAGAAGGTAACCACACCTGACACGTGGCTGAAAATAAGCACAATGAGAAATGAGGAACATTTGTAAAATCAAAAGCAGAGAGGTCAAACACCACTTGGAAAGCGGTAAGGCAATTGCTTACTACCCCCCAGGTACCAGGATAATAGGTTAAGTCCTATAAGAAATAAACAAAAAGTGGAGGAATGTGCTGAGTCCAAACAGTATCTTCAGTTGGTAGACGGAATGGATGGCTCCTTTTCAGACCAAGGAGCTAGAACTCCACAAGCAGTGGGGTAAGGCTAGAATCTTCAACTTAGGCAAATTCACAGGGGTGAACAGACCCAGCTGTAGGCAATGGGAGAAGTTCTCGTAGGCAGGGGCAGCACAGGTCTGGGAATATGGTGAGATGGTGGCTCAGGAAGGCATTAACAGATCAGGATTTTATCCAGGAATGACAGTGAGCCCAGTAGTGGCACAAGTTGAAAGGCAGCTTCATGTGAGAATGTGAGCAGGTGGTGAGTGGGCAGGAGAAGGCAGGGCTCCCACTGCTTGGCAAAGGCTCAGAGAAAGAACACAGACTCTGGGAAGGTGGGCCAGGCACCAAGTCAGGGCAGCCCAAATCTTGCAGGAACTGGAGGACAAATCCATGAATCAGATGAAAAGTGATCCTACACATTACCAGTACCAAGTTACAAAATGGGGTTGCATCATGACCACAAAGGCTAAGCCCTAGCTCAAGACCTGACTCCTGCCCAGGGTTCCTTAAATTCCGTCTGGTTAAGGACCAACTTTCAACCCTGTTGGCCTGGGGTGGAACATTTAAGTTTGGTCAGATGGCTTCAGCTGTGGGGATCAGAGGGCTTCCAGGGCAGGGGGCCAGGCAGGTCATCATACTCAATTACTGGGTTAGGTGGGAGGAGGGGGGAGGTATGGTTTTGGCAACACTGCTGGAATTATAAGGCCTTAATTAGATTACCGGATCAACCCCTGATGAGCAATGAATGTCCTTGGGGAGGTTGTTTAATCGCTCTGTGAGACTATGTCTGAGTTTCCACATCTAAAAAATGAAAATATTTCAGAGGCAGCTTACAGAAGCCCATAAGCGGTCCATAAGAGCGTCAGTGTGGCTAAAAGGATTAGGATTTCAGCTGCTTCTTCAATTGCATACTGCCCTTCACCTTTTGGCCTTGAAAGAAAGGAGAGCTGGGAGAGGTCCCCTCAAATAACCATTGCAAAGAAATGCACTTGCTTTATATTTACGATTGGTGATGGAGTTAACTCTGCTGAACCTAAATTGGTTGTGTTGTAAAAGAGTATCATATAACTGAGCCATTCACCTTGAAGAAACCTGTAAATGAGAAACAGCAGGGACAGAGTGACTTTGTATTTCTACTGGCAGTTGAGAGCTGGACCAGAACAACCACAGAGAACACTTCAGGGAAAAGATGGCTTCAGAAAAAAGGATAGTAAAGGCTGACCATGGTTAGAACCAGGAAAGAGTCATATGGGTAAAGAGAGCTGTTTATACTTGGGAAAATGGTAATTTGGAGTCTAGCCAACAAAATGCTATTTCACTAAGAATAAAAAAGGCTCCTCCCTGAAGTTTCCAAGGCCAAGTCAAGAAGGTATAGAAAAATTCTTTTGAAATTGGAATAAAGGATACATAGAAACAATTCTGTGAGGTATTATTTGGTTTCTTTATTTTGAGCTAATAAAGTACCTTGCCCACTACAGGCTCCAAGATGTGGTGAGGGGGGAGATTTGAAAATGTCATTATCTAAAATTGGAGCTAATAAGAAAAAAATTATTTATGGAGGATACCAGCTACTCAAAGATTTATCCCACCATAAGAAATAGTTTGGAAACACCCCCAAATTCTATTGATATGCTAGGGTATAGTACCCTCTGGAAATTCTAAGTATAATGGATATTATACTTTCCTGTATTGTCTTAACAGAATGGTTTGCACCTTATGGAATCACAGCAGAAGCAAAGTACAAATTTCCGGTGGAGAGGGTTCCCCATGCCAGCAGGGAGAATGTGTCATACATTCTCAGCTGCAACTTAGGGTGTGTGTGTGCGTGTGCGTGTGTGCGTGAGAGAGAGAGAAACAAAGGAAAAACAAACAATGCCTGAGACCCACCCACCATCCAATCAAATTAAATCAGAATCTCCAGGGGAAGACACCGAGTGCACTAATGATACAGGGCTGAGAGCCACTGCACTAGCATATCCCTTCGATGAGCTTTCTAATAAGATTACTCAACTTCCTTTGTTCTGGCACCATGAGTACCCAAGCACTTTCTTAAAGTTATTTGGTTTTCTAGGTTGGCTCTTTTATAGGCTAAAGGAAGGGGATCAGCTGACTCAAGTCATCTGTCTGCTTGCCAGCAACAGTCCTCATTTGAAATCAATAAAAGGGATTTCTCATTTGTCAATCATCATTGTGTTATTCGGAACAGTCCTGCTGAATCCCCAGAATCTGTTTAACTAGGCAGGAAAGAATACACATGGCTTGTGACACAAACTAAGCAGACGACAGACCTGGGTCCCTCATATTTCTCTCAGGTTCTGCCCTTGGGAGAAGCTGTGTAGCAATTTAATAAAAATTCTTTTCCTTTTTCAGGTATTCCTTAAAATGGCTGAAGTCCATTTAAGCAGGTCCATCAGTGTCCATCCTTCAGAAATTACTTACAATAGAGATAAGAATGGAGACAGTCATGTTAATAATGCTATTAACCCACCACTCAAGTTAAGTAAAGCTTCAAGTGATATTCTATGCAGGAGGAACGGGGAGAGAAAGAAAAAAACGGGGGGCGGGGCATGTGTAAGGAAGGAAATTAAACTCAAAAATTAGATTCCCTGCCCACAAATTTTGACAAAACTTAAAGGAAATTAATCAACCATTTTACACTAGCTTTGCTGATCACAGAAGGCCTCTGACTGCACTTGACATATGCAAATATAGATGGTAACACTTGACACGTAATTCTTGGCTTACTTAATTGGAATGCTTCACAGTTTTCAGTAATCAATGATTCCTAGTAGGAACAGCAAAAGAGAATACCAGGCTGTTGGGAACAGAAAATGATAGGAATGCATTTTCAAGTCGCCTATTCAGAGGCAATGATTCATATTGCCTTGCAGTGGGTGACTTTCAAAAGCTTCTGTCCCCTGCCTATACTTCCTTGTCTATATCATGAATTCTGGGCCCCTTTGAACCTTTATAGCCAGTTATAGCCTGGGGATTCTGAAGTCAGATTGCCAGAGTTCATATCACCATTCAATAACTAAATGACCCAGAGCAAATCACTATATCTTAGTATGCTTTCTTTCCTTGTCCATAAAGTATGAATAACTAATTGCACCTAACCCGCAGGGTTGTTGAAGGATTAAGTGAAATAATCCATGTAGAGTCCTTAGAATAGTGTCTGCTACATGGAAAGATTAAATTGTTTATTATTATATTTAAATAACTGCTATGTGTAGTTGAAGGTCAGGATCTCTGGTCCAGGTTCAGTTAGAAAACCGCTGTGCACATCATGTTTGCTTCCATGCAGAAGAACATGTGGCCATGATCTGTGCTGCCATGTAGACTCAGTAATAAGAAGATAATATCAAGACATCTAGACTGCAGTCATTTCACCTTAAAGGATGCTGGACATGTAACCTTGGGCAGTCTTGGAATCAGCAGTTCCTAATGAGTTTGGAGCCCAGCAAAGGCCAAACATGGGGAGGATCTGTTTGATTCTTGCCCCATCAATTATAGTAGGAGCCAGAAACGCAAAGTAGATAGTTGTCTCTATGACAAAGACAATTTACTTATAACTCATGGCTGCTACTTAGACTACACATTTGAATCATCAAGAAACTCTTTCCATTCAAGAGCCCAAAACGCCTTGGGTAGATCACAAAAGTCATGGCTTTCTGACTCTTCCTAGTGCAGAAAGAAGGGGGCCAATGTGGCACCATTCTGCAGATCACATTATCTGCCCAGTGGGAGATTCTGCTTTGTGATAAGCCACCACCATTTTCTCGTTCAGTAATTCCATTTCTGTAAAATTCTGTCAAAAGTTCCTATCTGGAAACAAGTAACAGTAACATATGGCAGGGTACCATAGCAAGAAGTGTGCATGCACATGTACACATACATGCCCACACGTGCACACACAAACATGTGCATGCATACACACACCAAGCCTAGCTTTGAAGAGTATGAAATGGGGTGTAGATGGCAGGCAAACAGGTACAGCAAGACGACCCTAAACGTACGTCATCATGATCTCTGGAGGATTCACCAGGCAGTAACATGAACTAGCAAGGACTTGATGAGATTTGCCATCTACCTCGGTAAACCAGTCTCCGTGTGCTCACTAAAGTCCCACCTCTTTAGGCAGCAGCATCCTCACTCAAAATGCCAAGATGTCTCTCAGCCACCCCACTATTATTTCCATTGGCTAAGAAATGCCTTCAAAAAATAATCCACTACAACAAGTGTATTCATAGCACTATTACTGATAACCCCAAACTGTAAATAACCCAAATGTTTTATCAACAGTAGAAAGGATAATAAATTGTGCTATTATACCACCAAAAGGATGAACTGCACAAATAATGTTGAAAAAACAAGACAGACACAAAAGACAGACACATATTTTATTCATACAAAGTTCAAAATCTGGCAAATAATCTATTCTGTTAAAAATCGGAAGGAGGGAGGTTGGTAGGGACTGGAAGGGGCATGAGGTAGGCCTCTGTGGTGCCACTCATGTTCTAGTTCTTGATCCAGTGACGGTTATAGGACCATTTCATTCATGATACTCAAGCTATATCCTCATGATGTGTGTTTTTTTTTCTGTATTTATGTCATATCACAATAAAACATTTATTTGAAAAAAACCACTGCGAAGGGAAATCCAATGGGGCACTTCGTACTTTACCTGTGAGGTGTTATTTCCTTAGACTGTTGAAATGAAACAGATTCTCTTTCTAATATGAAACCTTTTCCTGGGTTGTGAGCTGGTCTTCTAAGCTTCCTGCTCTCCTGTCTTCAGAGGTGTCTAGCAGAATGCGAGACACAGAGGAGCTCAGATGGCGTGAACCGAAATGGAGCTTCATTACAGCAACCGATTAGGTTTTTAAATCCAGTTCCAATTCTATTACTGACTTTTTAATGAACACTGCATTTCTCTAGGAATATGCAAGGCTTTTGGTAGCTTATCCACGGGTGTATAATTCTTGTCACTGTGCGGAGAAGTGAAGGACAAAAAGCAATGGCCAAGCTGAGGAGACAGAGCCAAGGGGCTTATCTGGCTCCATGACTAATGAGATGCAAAGTAAAAGTTTTAATTCAAACCGTGAGAGACTACAACTTCATCCTACTGTACAGGATTCTGCTGGATTTCAGCAGTGTCCTATCACACTCCCCTCTGACTTTGTCCATGCTATCCTTTCTGCCTGGAATGCCACTGCCCAGCACATTTCTGCCCATCCACTTGGCATGCCAGGTCTCACTCATCTGCCCTTCTTCTGCAAAGCAGCCAGAAGGCAGATGGTCCTCCTCTGACCTTGAGAATTACCCATTCCACTCAGATGTCCCTTATCATTTACTGGCCTGTGTATTTTTTTATGAATCTGTCTTATTCATAAAAGAGGAGGAAAATCCTGCAGGGTGGCTATATTATTACTTTGCTCCAACTCTTACTCTGCAGGATTTTCAGTAGAACCCTGTGAGGTGAGTGTTATTTCCTCCATTTTATAAATGAAAAAGACTGAAGTTCTCAGGGACTCAGTTTGCTCACTCTGACACACTTTTGGTTCAGTTTCCTGTGTGGACAGTTAGACAAAAACAACTAAAATTCAGGTACTGCTGTTAATTCAGCAACTAATCTAGGGTTCTAGCCTGCAGGTAAACACAATTGCATAAGCGGCATGTACTAGGAATTTTATTGAAGCATTAATTGTAATTGTGGTTAAACTGGAAACAAGCCAAATGTCCAGTGAAAATGGGATGTTTTAAAAAGGTATATACATAGAATGGAATACTCTTCATCAATTTAAAAATGGAGATAAAACTACATGGGCTGATATGAGAATTTCTTAGTCCTGAGAACAGTAAATATTTGTTGAATGAAGGAATAAATCTCCAAGATATTTTGTGAGAAAAGCAAATCACAAAGCACTATATGTAGTATGACTATTTACACTAAAAAGCTATTTACACACATACACACTGAAGGCTAGAAAACACTTGGAAAGTACCTATGGAGAAGGTAGGATAGGGATAATTAACTTTGTATCTTACTCCATGTTTTACCCCCTCTCCCTTTTTTGCTCCCCACAGTGGGTTTATGTTCACATATTACTTATATAATTCTTAAAATTAATATAGAAAAAGATAACCTGGGATGGGTTCCCTAGCATTAGGTTGCAAAGCAGGAATTGAACCCAAGCTGAGCTGTTTCGGAAGCCCCTGCTCTTTCCCTAAGGCCTTCCTCTCTTTTCATGGAGAAAAGAGTACACTTGGCATTGGGAGACCGAGGTTCTGACTATCAGCGCTGACCTTGGAAACATTGGCCAAGTCAGCCAACCTTCAGAAGGTTTGTCACCAATTCTTTAGCCAGAAAGTAAGAATAATGCCTATCTCCAAAGGTAACTCTGGGACTAAACAAGGTTATGTATTTAATAGCAACTTATAAAGCGCTATCCAAATGCAGAAGATACTATTTGCCATTGTGATTATTACTCCTATAAAATGATAACACAATGTCTCACGTAGATAAGGCACATAAAATGAATTAGAGAAATGAATGATTGTATTAGAGTATGGGAATTTAGGCTTCTGCATTTAGCATTAGCTCCTTCAAAAGAGTTCTTTTAGGGATATTTCATTGGAGGGGGGGGGAGATCTGAATCCTTATTTTATTTCATCGAAGATGCCATTGATTATAAGCCATACATTTATTTTATGTACCACTAAAAAAGAAAAAAGTGGTGCTAAATAAACTATATCACACAATGATTCCTGATTTTGGAAATGTGGAAGTGTGAAAACATGAAAAAAAAAAACCCCCACACACACATATTTAAGAATCTATGAAATACAGTATTTAAATGAAAGGCTTCAGGCAAATTAGCTGATCAATTATACATTGTCTCTCTCAAATGAAATTACTAATTTAATAATCAAGCATGAATCTCTTATACCAGTGATGTTTTACAGGACCTTTTCCCCTTTGGATGTGCTGGCCACAGCATTTTTTTCATGTTTTAAAAATTATAGGGAATAGGTAATTACTAGTGAATGCTGACCTTTTCCTTATTATGAGTAATTATGCTATTAAAAGCATCATTTGGACCTTAATTTGATATACAAATTATTTAATTACCTAGTCTGCAGTTGTAAGGACTTTCAGCAACCACCATTTTTTGGTGAGAGAAGGACAATCATGAGCATGAAATTTTAGTTGTAACAAAATGGTAATAGTTATGGTTAAACCAGTAACAGCACTGAAGTGCTTCACAGCACCAAATTATAACCAATATATGTCACCACTGAAAACACCCGCAAATGGCATGGGTCAAAGCAACCTGGTAAAAATCCCTTCACAAAGACAAAATTGAAGTATGTCATTGAAAAATAAAACCACAGCTAAGCAAAAATAAATCTTCCTTAGAATGTTTGGGATTAGTGTCCATAAGACTTGCATTGGTCCCTACATTTCTATTGTCGTCGTTTTTAGTGGTGGAGGTAGTGACAGTTGTAATGATGGCAATGGAGATCCAGGTACCTGGTCTCTCCCACAAAGCAGGTGGTAGACCTACCTAAAGGACCTCTATTGTCTATAGGCAGTGGAGCATAGGCAAAAACCAAAACTGAGCTTGAATCCCAGTTTCCCTCCTAAGTGGGAAGAAGAGGAGGAGGGATTATGGAACTCATTCTGTGGTTTTCTATTAGGATGCCCTGAGAGAGGAAAGCAGCTGATCATAATTTTTTAAAAAGCCTTATACGAGGTTCTGACTCAGAATAGAAAGCTAATTTTAAAATGTTCATGAGTTCCAATCTTACACACAACTATAGTCTTTTGGCAGATTATAAAAAAAAAAAAAGAAAAAAGGACTTAAAATAGCTTCAAATGGTCTGTCCTGACAGGAGGAGGAGGAATCCTGGTTATTTCCCATTTGACCTCCCAAGTCTATTCTCAGGACTTCTCTGGGCCCCAGGAGGCCCATCTCTACCCATTGTTCTCTTGCTTCTAGTGGGGTCAGCCAATAATAAGTCAGCCAGGGGGAGTCAGCCGAGTCAAAGACAAATACCAGGAGATGAGAGGGTGGGAAAACGACAGAAGCCAGCCAATGACAAGCACCAGTACATGAGCGTGTGGGGGAAAAGAGAGGCCAGGGTATCTTGCCTCCTTCCCACCTGCTTCAGAGTAGCCTGGCAATGGCTGTGTCCCTTCAGCTCTGTCCTCTGTAAGGCAGTCCCTCCTCATGGCTTCAGCTCTGAACCAGGCTCTGTCACACTTTTTCTTCCTCTGCTCCTTTAGGCTTTCTTCCATAGCATCCCGTTGGTTTTCCCAATCCTACCCTCACCTCTGAATAGATTTTTCCTTAAAATTTCTTTTAAAAAATCCTAGTTAAGTATGCCATCTGTTACTTCCTGCCTTACTGATAGAGAATCCAAAAAGCGAAGGTTCTGTTCACTCATTCTGTACTTACAAGCACAGCAGGGACCTTGACATTAAGCTGTCCCATCGCTCCTCATTTTATAGATGAGGAGACTCCCAATGATTTAAGATTCACTGGTGTTTTCAGGTCTTCAGCTCCCTCTGTCCATCCCCTGCTTCAGACCTTCCTGATCACACCCAAATTCCCCATCAAGGCACATAAGACCTTTTCTGATTAGGTCCCTACTTCCCACTCCAGCTTAATTTCTCACCCCTTCCTCACTTGCACCCTATATGCTAATGAACAATCCCAAAGTAACTGTGATTCTCAAACTCATCACACACCATCACATTGCTCTTACTTCTTTTCCTAGATAACTCTCTGCTTCTTACTTGACACTCTGCTGGAACACCACACACGCTAGAATTCTTCCTACCACTTCCAGTACTACACACAACTATCCAAACACTTACACTGTGCTGAAATTGTTGATTACTAGCCCTTTGATAATCGATCTGGAGTTTTTACTCCCAGTCCAGCAAAATCATTATCATCACCAGAGCCATCATCATCCAACAAGCACCTCTATGCCAAACATTGTTCCAAGTGCTTTTGCATATATTAATCCATTTACTACAGACATGAGATAAATACTAATATTATTTCCATTATACAGATGTGGAAACTGAGACAAAGAATGGGTAAGTAAATTGACTGGATCATAAAGCTAGTAAGTTCCAGGGCTATGACTGAAATCCAGGCAGTCTAGCTCCAGAAACTATACTTCTAACCTCCATGTTCTACTACCTCTCGGGGGCAATTAATGTTGGTTGGACTATTTAATAAATGTTATTGAGCCTTACTAGATGCCAAATTGGATATTAGGGAAGCAAAAAATAAGGTATGGATAAGTATGGTTATAGAAGATTCTTAGGAAAACCCTTTTTGGGCTTGAAATCTACTGACATCACCATGTAATTTTTTTTTTTTATTCTCATGAGAAGAAGATGGGATCGACAAATTAGTCAATGTTCTCGAGCAAGACTAACTGTAGGATCTATATGTTCCTTCTCAGAAGACTAACTGTATCTTCAACCATACCAAGAGGGGCAATGCAATGTTTGTAAATTTCCTGTGAAAAATCCTTCCCCAATGTAAAACTCATTCCTTTAAGAATAAAGCATCTTTCCCTTGGTATACCAGATAAAATGTGAAGGCTGTGATTCAATGTCACTATTACGCCTGCCCTCAAAATGTCAAGAGAATTGAGATGCTATCACCAACGGTCCACAATTTCTGACCTGAGAAGAGTGAAAAGAGGCGTTGAAACACCTCCCAACATTAGAAGGAGCAGCTTGCGTAGGGGGGCACATTCTCAGCTCTGTGTTGCATTACAGGTGTCCCCCCACCATCCTCCCCATAGCCGGGTGAACTGAGCCAGTTCTCATGCCCTGGACCATGCAGATAAGACAGAGGACAAGAGGAGTGTAGGCAATTTCTAGGTCTTGCCAGGTATTTCTTTTTTAAAATTCCTTTTGGATGATTTCTATCTCTTGGTGCATAAAATATTCAACTTACAGTGATAAAGAATCCAAGTAGAGTCTAGCCCAGGAAGGTAAGATATCTTTCTGCCATGCCTTCCACCAGTTCCACTAAATTCTGGTTCAGATCTGTTACATGACTGATATTATCACCACACAAGTACACAAGAAACTGATGGAAACCATGTGGTTTCCAAATCTGAACAGGTGGTCAAGGGAACAAGACAATACAAAGCATGTTCTTAAAATTACTAAAAACAAACACTACAATTATTATGTCCCTTATTTGCTTTCTGCCAAGAAACCTTAGTAGCCAGAAAGTGGTATTTGTTCCTCTAGCTCTAGTGTCTCTCTGCCAGCTCTGAGCAATGCTCAATGCTTCTTCTCAACTGCTGGCAATAGTATGTGAGTCTTCTAGAGAGCCTGTCATCAACTGGTTCCAATCCAGACACATCACTTTCTGTACCTGCATATTCAGAAGGCCTCTCTAGTAATTTGGATGAATTATATATCAAAGTGGAATAGGGTCAGACTCTGGATTTTTTGTACTCAATTCACAATGGCTGGTTCACAGATCGTCAATAGCAAGCCCTGCTTTTTCTCTAAGAAACAGCTACAGATCCACAGAGTTACCAGCTATTAAAGGACCCTTCCTTTACCATAACACAAGATATTTAATTCAAATTATTTACTTTTTCTACTTCTCTATTTTAAGCCAATATCTTACCCATTTTTCTAATCTTTCACCTTTGTATGAATAGCTGAGATGATCCTTTGGTTTGATTATCACTTGAGAGACCTTAAATCCCAACGAACATATGTGGGTGTAACAGGACACATAGTGGGCCTTGGTATGTACTTGTACTTATTTCTAGCAAGTTCTACAGTATTGGTGATGGGGATTTAAAATTTTGCCCAGAAAACATTAATGTCACCTACTAGGATGGAATGGAATGGATCAAGTTATTTGACTAATAATGTCTAGCAGTGACCAACAAGGGAGGCAGTGAGTATAATGGAAGGACGAGGTCTTAGGAATGAGAAACAAAGTTCTAAACACTGGCTCCACCATTAGTAGCTGTATGGCACCTTGCCTTCGGTTTAGAGATGACAGAGATAATTAATCTTCACTCGGTGAGGCAGAGATTAAGTTTTTAACAAAAGTACCTGGAACACTGTAAATACACAGTACTTGTTCAGACTACTTCTCTATAGTTACATAATTCTAGAATAAAAAAGCCCAGAACCTCTTCTAAAAGTTTCACACAGATGCCAATTCCTCAAAAACAGGCTCCTACCTAAGGAGCTATGATGAATATATGTTCAATAAACTGGCCTGCCTAACCATGGACCTCTAGTTTTCAATATGCTTTCATTCTTATTCTAGTCACTTAGTCTAGGTAATGGTACTTAAATATACATCCTTTTATATCACATCAATATAATAAACTATTAAGAAAAGTCAGTGAGCTCAACAACTACCAGAAAATTAATTCCTTTGAGCCTTTGGCATGATGGCTTGGCGAAAATATTTACTTCCAATATGGGTGTGTTCAGATGAAAGGCAAGCTGCTGTTCTCCTTCAGTCAAGACCAGAGGAGAGCACTGAGCAGTCAGGCCTAACCGAAGAGCCAGCAACCATCCTAAGACAGAAAGGAAACACAGGCAATCAGGAAGTGCCAAAAGGGCTTCACAGAGAACAACTCATTTCCTTGAACCACAAAGGAGTGAACCTCAGGTATAAGCCAAAGGAAAAGGAGGGGATATACATAGATTTTATTTAAAAGTAAATAAAATGCTTTAAAACCAGTGACTGATTCTCATGCCAACACTAAAAGGTAGGTACCATAATTAATTCCATTTCGTGGTTGTAGAAACTGAGGCAAGATAAGTTAACTGACCTAAGTTCACACAGCTTGTAAATGGCAAATGGAATTCAAACCTAGGCAGTCTGGCCCAAGAATCCCTGGTGTTAACCACTACTCTAGGGTGCCTCTAGACTTTGGTGACATCTGAGCCTCCTCCTAATGACCAGATGCTTGGGGCAGTTTCTGTCAGCACCAGTCTCCACTGTGCTGATGATTCTGACTGTCTCTCCCTAGCAGGGAGCAAGAGCTCCAGGACCTCGTTAGAGAAGAGCCAATGCTCCACTATTTGTCATTAAGCTACATAAGTAATGAAAATATGTCATAGTTCCTCATGGCCAGTGTCAGCTAATGCCAATTCCAAACCCAAGACACCAATTTCAAGATAAACTGATTAAGGATATTGTTTTCCTTCTGTCACTTGAGCAATTAACAGGCAATATACCGGTAATTCATCTGCTCAAAACCATGCTTCCCATTTCTCTCCATGTAAAAGACAAATTCTTAGCCTAGATATAAGACCTTTCTTAATCTGCTCTGGTTCTCCTACCAATCAATTGCCCTTAGCTCACTCCACTCCAGCCACACTCTGCCTCAGGACCTTTGCATTGGTTCCTCATCTGGAACACTCTTTCCCAATATCCTCATAGTTCACTCTTCTTCAAATATTTACTCAAATGTAGCCTTCTCAGTGAGCATGACATCACCCATCAGCAATCTCCACATCACTCTTTTTTTATCTGGTGTAAGACTCCTCATCTAAGAAGATGTAATTAGGTAAGAACCTAACTGCTCTTAGAAAGTAAGCTCTGCAACGGCAGTTATTTTTGTCATTTGTACTCACTGCTGTATCCCTAGAGCCTAGCCCAATACTTCTTATTCCATAGGTACGCAAATTAGCTACTGAAAACAGTAAAGAAGGGAATGAGGACAGAAGGGAGAGAAGTATAAACCCAATATCAGAGTCTAACTGGATCTAATAGGTAAAGGCTTTGGACAACATAAATAACACCCCTCTACCCTCCAAAAATGAAACACTTAAAAGAAAAATAGGAATATACTTTGGGAAATGCAGCATCAAGTAACAATGATTCTCTAGAAAAGGAAAAGAAACGGTTTTCTTTCCCATGCCTGCCTCAGTGGAAGGGGATGCTGCACTTGGTTACTGAAGTCTGGGGAGGGAGGCAGCACACATACCACGTACCCTAAGTAGGAGACTGCAGCAGCCAACCACAGCATGATGAGCAAATTAGAAGGAAGTGTGCAGAATTATAGTCCTTCTGGACTGCACTAAGCGCCTCCTTTAATTCATGCATAAATCCCCCCAACGTTTTCCAACATAACTCACCATGTGTCAGGCACTAGGGTAGACCCAGTGATGCAAACATGAAGAGCCAAGCAAATCATTTGTTAAAGTAACAATATGGTAATAGAGGTGTGAGCTATTGCAATAGTCTCCTAACCAGTCTTCCAACTTGGGTCTGGACTCCCTTCCAATGCACTATCTACAGAAGCAACCAGAATGATTTAAAAAATGCAAGTCCTAAAATGTAACCCTTCAGGCATAAAACCCTCACTGACGTCCCATCACTCTTCAGATCTAGCACCTTGACATGGCGCTCGCCCCCACCCGTCACATAGGCTTCACTTTCAGTGCTCCCCTCCAAGCTCCCTTGGCTCCAGTCCTGTCGGCCTTCTTCAGGCCCACGAAGGCCCCTCCATGCCTCTCTCCACGTAGATCCCACTACCTGCTATGGCTTTCCTCACCCTCTCTCTTCCCCAATCTTAGCACGATGGTTTCTTCTCATCTTTCAGGTCGCAGTTTAAAGATCACTTCCGCAGGGTAGCCTTCCTTACCTACAGGATTTAAAGTTCCCACCTCATTCAGAGCAGTCTGGGCTTTCCCGTCCTAGTCTTCACCAAAATATGTAATTAAGTAAGAATCTGTTTACAGCCTAGTATCAGCTCTATGAAACAAGGATGTTCTCTACTATTTGGTTGACCATTTGTATACGTAACACCTAGCACCATTTGTGGCACATACCAGGAGCTAAATAAAAATATTTGTTCAATAGCTGGCTAACTAGTTGGCTGGTAGTAGACTGGCTGAATAAGTGAAATAGGTTTCAGGGGATAAAGAAACACTAAGGAGGACCCAACAAATTCTCCATAGGAATAGGAAAGCAAGGCCCTAAAAGGCTTTGCAGAGGAGGTTCATTTTTTTCTGTTTTTAACGAAGGCTTGAAAGCAAACCATTAACTAGACCTCTGATGCTATTGGGCACGGGGTGGGGGTGGGGTTAAGAATTGTAGATCACAATCCCTGTCTTCAATGATCTTATAAATGTGTGGGCAAGACAGATTTACAAGAATGGGAGAAAAAGAGCAGGGGCAGAATTAAAGGGTTACATTAAACATAATAAAGCTCCAAAATGCATGGCCCAGAGAGTAAATCATGTAGGCAGCCAGAAAGACACAGGAAGATTCCATAGAAGAAACAGAGGCGGCAGCAGGCCTTTGAAGACACGGATGTGCTTGCTTTGTATATGGCAGTGTTCTAAGAGTCTTACATGTATTAACTCATTTTATTCCCCCAACAACTCCATCAAGTAGATTACGATTCTCTCCATTTTAAAGATGAGGCAAGGTCACACAAGTAATTACTGGAAGAACACGGATCCAAACCAAGGCAGTATGGCTACAGTGCCCCTCAAAGAAGGATGCCTAATAATATTTGCTAAATGACTGCATGTTATTTTCATCGCCCACCCCCCCCCCCAATGATGATGAAATATTTTTTAATCCTCTAGGTACAGGATCCCATATCCTCAAAGATGTAAAATGGGGCATTTAATGCAGCAAGTAAAACTCTTGATACAAGATGACATCCACCCTCCAAAAACGGGCATTGTCAGTCATTTCAATCTGCTCCCAAGAATAATGGAGAGTTTTTGAGGCAAAGGTTATTTTAACTTGTCACAACTCAAGTCACTTCATACACTTCAATTTTTACTGAATACCCCCCAAATCAAAGATAAGGAAAACAGATGTTTTAGTTTGCTAAAAGCTGCAGGGAGCAATATAACAGAAATGTGTTGGCTTTTATAATGGGAATTTATTAGGTTAAAAGCTTACAGTTCTGAGGCTGTTAAGTGTCCAAATCAAGGCATCAGATATGCTGTCTCCCCTAAGGTCGGCTGCTGGCAGTCCTGGATTCCTGCCACGTGGCAAGGCACAATGGCGGTTCTGCCAAGGTGTCTGCCTTCCCCTCCAGGCTCACTTCCTCCCTGAGCTCAGCTGTGGGTGGTCAGGCATATGGCAAGGTTCGCTAGTCTCTCTATCCTCTGGACCTCTGTGCTCCGCTGATTCCAGCCTCCAGTCTCTGGGATCTCTCTCTCTCAGCCTCTCCGGGTTTCTCACCAGCTCTTTCCTGTGTCTCTCTGCCTTCAGTCCTCCATTTATAAAGGACTCCAGCGAGACGACCAGGACCCACCCTGGGTCATGCCTCACCGAAGTACTCCAATCAAAGGCTCCCAACTGAACCCAATCCAATCAAAGGGCCCCACACCCATACGAATGGATTAGCTTTAAGAACATGATCCTTGCTGAGATCCACAACAAACCTCAAACTGTCACAAGAGGTTTACACTTTATAGCTTGAGCTAAAGCTGTCTGTTACGGATTGACATCATTACAGGTTCGGGAGAGCTCTGTGGGTATCCTGAATTACTGGTCCTTGGACAGCATCTTAGTTTGCCAGGGCTACTGTAACAAACACTATAGACTGGTTGGCTTCAACAACAGGAATTTATCACCTGTCAGCTTTGGAAGCTAGCAGTCCAATATCAAGGTGCCAGCAGGATCATGCCTTCTCCAAAGTCTGTAGTGTTCTGGTGGGGACTTGCTGGCATCATGCCCACTTTTCTCCTCCTTTCATCACTTCTGCTGCTTAAAAGGCCTCAAGCCATGATGGATTAGGCCCGTGCTGATGCACTTTAAAGATCCTATTACAAATGGGCTCACATGCACAGGACCACTGTCAAGTCTTTGTGACAAGAAAAGAGGAGAAAGGTGGCCTGGCAAACGAAGATGCTGTCCAAGAATCAGTAATTCAGGATACCCACAGAGCTCTCCTGACCCTATAGTGAGAACATTCTTATACTTTTACAATTAAACTCCTCAAGAAGGAGCTCAGGAAGGATCTATCTGAAAATCTGCTCTAAATTGAAGAAGGTTTTAATTGTCTTTTGGAATATTATTCCCAGGGAAACTAGAAGGAAAAGAAAGTAAATACACTTCATGTTCAGAAAAATTGGCAATTAGAGGGCAAGACAGCAGAGTATTCTTAAAATATCTGATCTTTGCCATCCATCTCAATCTAAAAAAATCTCAGGTGCAAATATAATCATGCCAGCTGTATGCAAAATATGATGAGCCTCATGAATAAATTATTAGAGAGACATGGAAGAGGCATAAGGGCATTAAACAAAATTATTTAATAAAACAATAATGTCAGAAAGCACAGCTCCTATTTGTAACAATCAATACAATAACTGGGAGTGTTTGAGGTTAAAACACAAACCATCAGCAACATTTTAGTAATTCACTGTACTTGACATTTTAAGGAGACACTATTTTGCATTAACACGTAATTTTTATGGAGAAACATACCACGTAGATTTGTAAATCTAAAAAGACTGACATTACAGGAACCTAGTCTTAAATCATTTCCTACATTTATTGCCCTGCTTTTGTCATCTAATGTGGTCATTTACAATTTGCTTTAACAAATAAGAACATGTCAATCACTCAACCTTTGCCATATTGAGGCCAAGATTGCCATCTAGTGAATTTCATTATAAACATTTTAATGATCCATGGTCAACTTTGTTTTCTTTTTTGAAGATGAAATTTGATTATAATTCATATCAGATCATTAATATTTACTAGTTTCTTAAATACCTAATAAGACCTATATATAACAGAGGAAAATAACTTATATTTTTGAAGAATATAAACAATTAAAATAGAGACGCTAAGGAAGCTCACATATTTGAGGGCCAGGTGCTGTACGAGGGGCTCTTGCATACAGTTCTTATTAATTTTTAAAATAGCCCCATGTTGTAATTCTCACCCCCATTTCACAGATGTGAAAACTGAGGCCCTGGGAGATTGGCTTGCAGTAGATCACCCACATAGATTCAAAGCTAGATTCATTCATTCAGCAAATACATAAGAAGTGCCTACTCTGTCAAATACTGTTCTCAGCCCAGGGGATACAACTGTAAACTAAACAGAGTTCCTAGCCACATGGAACTTCATTCTGGTGGGGATGAAGAGACAAAAAAAAAATTATCACGTAGTGATAAATGCAATAAAGAAAAACAGAGCAGGATAAGGGAAGAAGGTAGGAGTGGGTGGGGAGAACCTAGTGAGAAGGGGACAAGTAAGCCAACCTCGGTGAAGTAAGCCAGGCAGTTGTCACGAGGATACCTGAGGAATGGGCTGAGTTGTGTTAACCAGTGGATTTCTTAAATGATCTACAGTCTTCTTTCCATTACAAGTAAATTACATATGTATTATACAGTTTTATGGTTCAAATCCCACTGTCCCACTTTAAAAGAGTACAAAATGTGAGCTGAGATTGCTTTCTATAATCAACAGATAAAACCTCCCGGGGAGCCTTGCCTCTCACTCTTTCTGCCAACATGGTTCTGCAAACCCTGGTGTGCCTCACTCTCAGAGGGGCAAAGATGGCCAGAGGAAAACAGCTCCTTTCTTTGGAGGGGTGGTTACGAACTCTGAAATGCATTTCTTTCTCTCCCTCCTTGCCTTCTTTTATTCCTTCTTTTAATGTTTATAGAATATTTGCTGGGAATATGGAGGTCAAGATATCCAGATAGGGGGATGGATGTGGCTCAAATGGTTGGGCATCAAACTCACATATGGAGGGACCTGGGTTCGATCCCCAGGACCTCTCAGTTAAAAAAAAAAAAGTATCCAGATAAGGAGTCTCAGCGCTCTAGGGCTTTCACGCTAAGATCTACTCACTGGATGCTTCTCGGTGGTCCTGGACTCCTTGCTTGGAGTCCACTCCCTGCTTGTCCTCAGTTGCACCATCGTGATCTGTAGACCCAGGCCCTGGCTTCTCTCTTGGACTGTTCCTCTGTGCGCTCTTTCACCAGCAGGATTCCTAGGTTGTACTGATTAAACTAGCACAGAGGACATGGGCCCCAGCTATCTACTTACACCCAGATGGCCTGATTGGCAGCGACCACCCCACACCCCCGACCCACCTAGAACTTAATCCTCTCCTTTTCCAAGGTGGCCTCAATACTCCTGGGAGAGATGACACATTAAAAAATTCACACCAAAGCTGCAATAGCTCATCAAATACATCTCTTCTGCAAATGGTAGAGCTGGTAATGGGGTAGGGGAAGGAGGAGGAAGAAAATCTAAGTGGGCTCATTCAATTTGAGTGGAAAAGGCAGAACGGACAAAAGAACCAGGACAAAGTTTAATCAACTGTACTCCATATGTTTCCTAAATTAAACGTTATTGATAAAGATTTCTTTCATCCCAATGCTTTCTTTATTCATGTTTTGTTTATTCTTTATTCTTGGTTTATTTTGTCAACTTTATTCACAATCTCTATGTTATAGAAGTAGCTAGGCTATGTGTATAGGTAGACTATGAGAGTATTTAAAACAAATAAGCTTGTCTTGGGCCAGCCAATGTTATGGGGTTTTATGGGTAGTTACAGCTGCCAGCAGGCATAAATAATTTTGGTTTTCCTGATTTTAAAAATAATTGCAGGGAAGCGGGTGTGGCTCAGTGGATAGAGCCCCCGTTTACCATATGGGAGGCCCGGGTTCACGTCCCGAGGCCTCCTTGTGAGGGCACGCCGGCCTGAGTGGTGCGGTGGGCTGATGCAGCAACCTCACGGCAGGAAGCGGGTGTGGCTCAATGGATAGAGCACCCATTTACCATATGAGAGGCCCTGGGTTCGCTTCCCGGGGCCTCCTTGTGAGGGCAGGCCGGCTCGTGCGGCACCGTGGGCTGATGCAGCAAGACCTCACAGCAAGGGGGAGATAAGCAGACACAGAGAAGACACGCAGCGAATGGACACAGCAACACAAGTGGCAAGGGGGGGATAAATAAATAAAATAAATAAATCTTTAAAAAATAATAATAATAATAATAATTGCACATATAAGACAATTTTTCTTTGAAGCTCAACAAATATAGGTTAATACTACAAAATGTTACTATCAGACCAAAAAACCATGCTATACTAAGTGAAGGAGACCAGACACAGCACTACATATTCTATGACTCCATTTATATAAAATATAAATCAATTTATAAAGATGAAATTAGATTCATGGTTATGTAGGGCTAGGAGAAGGAATGCTAAGGGGTGTGGAGTCTTTCTTTTTGGAGTAGTGAAATTGTTCTAAAATTTGAGATAATGAATGTACAACATTGTTATTATACTAAACGCCATTGATTACTTTGCATAGATCATATGGTATGTGAATATATCTCAATAAAACAGCTTAACAAATAATTGTACAAGAATAGCCAGAAATAGGAGCCATATACAGCAGGGGAAACAGAGATTGAAAGAAGGAGAGGAATTTTGTTTTTTATTATTGAAATAATGAAAATGCTCTAATAATGACTGAAGTGATGAATGCAGAACTATGTGTTTATCCCAAATACCATTGATTGTGCACCTTGGATGAACTGTATGCTTTATTAACATGTATCAATAAAATTGATTTAAAAAAAAAATGAGCCATTATCATTAAACTCTATACTCATAAGGTAAATTCAAACTCAGTTGACCTGATTTCTGTCCTTAATTTCCACATCTGTGAAACCTCTATTACAGAGTCATTATGGGATGGAATCAAATAATGTTTTATCAGTAAGGGTCCTGGCAGGAAGCAGATGATACAAAGGAATAACTGAAGAGAATTTAAATGAAGGCAGCTGTGCTAGGCTGTCCCCATCCTAAACCCTAGAACCTGTGAAGATGTTAACTGACATGGCAGAGGGAACGTTGCAGATGTGATTAAGATCTTGAAATGGGGAGATTACCTTAATTTACTTAGGTGGGCTCCATCTTAAAAATGGAAGAGAGTGGCAGAAGAGGGAATCAGAGATATGTGAGGTGAGACTCAGACCCGCCAGTGCTGGCTTAGAGGAAGGCAGGAGGGGGCCACAAGCCAAGGAACACGGGTGGCCTCTAGAGCCTAGAAACGGCATGGAAACAGTCTCCGCTACAGCTGCCAGAAAGGCATGCAGCCCTGCCAACACCTGGGTTTTAGCGGAGCTAAAACGTCAGACCTTTGATATACAGAACCCTGTAAGATAAGTTTGTGTTGTTTTAAGTCACCAAGTTTGTGGTAATGTTACGGCAGCAATAGAAGACTTACACAGTAAGTGGTATTCACAGAGGAAGGTACAAGAAGAGTTGGTGGAACCAAGCAGGCAGGTGAAGTGCCCCTGTGCCTGCAGTGCCACCCGCAGGCCTGAAGAGCAAGGAGAGGGAGCTGTAGCCAAACGAGAGGAGCCATTCAACAGAGGCCGAGGCCTTGGGTGAGCTGAATGCAGCCCCTACAAACTGTAGCCCAAGATGGGGAGAAAGGGGAGATGAATCTTCCCACCTCACCCTCCTTGCCCTCCGATCTCCTACAGGTGCTTCCCAATAGGAGGTCAAAGGACAAGGGAGCTGGGTAATGTGGTCCCTGGGAGAGCCTCCCAGATCCCAGAGTATGGTTGGGTAAATATGGGTACAGAGTGGATCTTGAGGGGCAAACAGAATAACTAGCACAAGTGTATGTAAAGGAACCAGTAAAGAGCTGGTACATGCTAGGCTTCCCCACCCAGGCAACTTATCCCACCACTTCAAAGTATTTGGGTAGCTCTAGGTTTTCATTATTGCTATTCTCCAACTATTTTATACAGTTGTGCTGGAGCACATAATACAAGACTTGAGTACTAACACCCTCTGGGAAATGTACCCAATTCAAAAGACTGCAAACTCTGTGAAAGGGAATTTAGGGGAAGGCATATTACACTAAATGAATGAGCAGAGAACAAGGACCAGGAGGGACTACAAGACAATCCAGGCCACAACCCAGCTTGCAGCAAGAGTACCCTCGCCTATTTCAGATTCCCCTAATAATACAAGGTTTAAAGCAATCCTGGCTGCTTCTACTCAGGCTGACAGTGGTCAACAATGTGGTGCTTTCACAAAAGGGAAAAAAATCCATGTCAGGATGTGCCATGTTTATTCCAGTAGGGATAAAGGAGGAATTATTTTATTGTGCCTTTAACCTAGTAAGTATTATGCATTGTGCTTAGCACTTTCAAAAATACTTTTGCATTGTAGTTTCTCAAATGACCTTTTGATGTAGGTATTATTGGTCACCTTTTAGAGAGGAGGAACATGAGATGAAAGTATCTTGCTCAGAACTTGTAAGTGATAGAACTGGGATTTGACCCAACTTCTTCTTACTCTAAGTCCACTGTTCTGTCCATCATAGGCCAAATCATGGCTTCATGATTTGAGAGAGACCCCTACCAGAAGTATCACGACTTTCTATTCCTGCAATCTGATTAATTTCACCAATGAGCTCTACTTAATACACTCAATTGTTATTCTTCAACACCAAGACATTCATTGTGAAGTTCAATAATATAGAAAGGGAATTAAAATGGAAGCATACTTAACTTTAATAACATAGGCAAGGTGATTGAGAAAAGTGAGGGCAGGTCTCTGTCATCAGAGGCATCAAGTCAGCATAAAGATGAAAAGAAAAATGTGCTTTCATCAATTGTAACAAACATACCACAACAATGCAAGGTGTTAATAGGGTGGTATACAGGAATCCTGTATTTTATGCATGATTCTTCTGTAAACCTACAACTTCTCTAATAAAAATATATATATATTAAGAAGGCTATATGAAACATGGATTTACATCTATCATTAATGATGACCTTTACCCTAAATACATTTTGTTCCTTGTGACACAGTTAAGGCGGCACAGGCTGTGAACATGCTCCATTCATTTGCTCATTCTTTTTCAAACGACAGGGTACATGAACTAAAGTGACAAACGGTGCTTTACATTAAGTGTATAATGGAAATACTGGGCAATCCTCGGAGAGGAATCACAGTGACTATGTAGAACCGATTTTATATTTTACTTTATTTACTGAGGTATAACGAATAGTCAAGTGCACTAATCTTAAGTGTACAATGCAATAACTTTATATATACACGTATACACCAGGAAATTACCAATTAGATCAAGACATAGGAAATTTCCATTACCCCAGAAAGCTTCCTCTAGCGTCCCTTGCACAACCCTAAACTGCCACACAACCCCTAGGGTAACCACTGTTCTGCTGTCTGTCTGATTTGCCTTTTCCTGCACTTCACATAAATGGAATGATTCAGTATGCACTCTTGTGTCTGGCCTCTTTTGCTCTACACAACGCCTGTAAGATTTATCCATGTTTTTATATGCACCAGTTCATTCTTCTTTAATACTGTATAAAAACTATAGCATGGTTAGTATTAGTGTTTTTCCCTCCATACTTCCACAAGGATTGTTTGGACATGTTTTCATTTCTCTTGCTGAAGACCTTGGAGTGGAACTGCTGAGTCACAGCGTAGTTGCTTAACTTTATTTAAAACAACAGCAGCAGCAAAACACCTGCCTAACAGTTTTCTGAAGAGGCTGACCGATTTCCATTCTCAGCAACGAGTGAGAGTTCCAGTTGCTCCACATGCTGGCCAACCCTCAGTACTGGCAGCTGCTGTAATTGCAGACATTCTGCTGAGGATGTCATGGTATCTCATTTTGGTTTTAACTGGCATTTCCCTGATTAATAACAACGTTGAACACTTTTTCATATGCTTGGATATCTTGTTTTATAAAGTGCCTGTTCAAATCTGTTAATCATCTTTAATCGGGTTGTTTTTCTCATCGATTTATGAAACTTCTTATATATTGTGGATACGAAACACTTTGATTTATGTATTTCAAATATCTTCATCCAGTCTGTGGCTTGCCTTTTCACCCTCCCGTGTCTTTTGATGATCAGAAGTTCTTCATTTTAATGACGTCCAGTTTCATTTTTTCTTATGTGGTTAGTGCTCTTTGATTCCTGGCTCAGAAACCTTTGCCTACCCAAGGTCGTTAAGACATTCTCTTTGCATAGAACTCTTAAAATACTCTAGTAGAACAGACCTTCAGATGCACAAAATGTCACCCCCTTTCCTCCTACCCAGTTTCCACTAATCCAACTCAGACAGATGAGCTTCTTCCCCTTTAAAGATCTCTAGAGAAACCATGCTGACGAATTTCCTTCAGTACTCTGTTCCGGTGCTTTAAAACTCTTCCTATCAGGATGTTTTTTCTTTATATTGACTGGAAATTACAATCCTGTTCATTTGATGGATTTATAATGCCTTTAATTCTCACATTAAAAGCTAATTTAAAACATTTTTAGCTCATAATGTCCTTCTGTTCTAAGTACATCTGTTGCAATGGCTTTTGTTTTATGGCGTTTCTTCTGTTGGCTTTTCCTTTTGTTTGATACATTGAAAGGAAGTAACGTGATTTAATTGTTCACAACAACTACACAAATTGTTGGTTATTATTAGGATATTGAGGTCCTGGTGGGCACTGGAGTGGGGAAACAGGAGAAAAAGGAGTTTCACTCTGCCCTCAAAAAACATCCAGGGAATTCAGATTAAGATAGGCGAGGAACATCCACTCCCATATTGAGCCTCTGCACAGTCCCTGCTTGTATTTCCTCCTTGCAGATAGAAAAAAGTCTTTACTGCATAAAATGTGTTAAGTCCTTACTATCTGGGTAGTTTTTAAATAAGGGGTCTGATATTGATGACAGAGAAAAATCATTATATGGTTCATTTTACAGCTGCTCAGATATGAGAGTCATAATTTTCCTATTTAAGATGCTAATCAACTTTGCTTAGCATGAACCAGAGGGGGCTATTTATTACGATTCGGTTCTCATATTCTTCGCAATTAATTTATAATTGTGGATTACGTCTATTACTTTCCTATACGTAAACCCAACCACTAGCAGAAATTGAAAGTAAAAGCTAAAAAAAATGTAGTTCATGTTGATGAAGGACTTTCGTTTTCATCATCTTCATCCCTAAGGGATGAGGAAACAAAAGAGCAAAATATCACAGGAAAGTAAATGAAAATTTGTGCTCAGAGATCACAATGGAGCCAGCATGATCTTTTAAAAATGTAAATCTCACTATATTAGCTAGGATTAGGTTCAGTTATGCATAACAACAACAACAACAAAGATTCTCATTCTCTCTCTCTCTCTCATAAAAATGGGAACATTGCAACTCAGGGCTGCTGTGACAGCTCTTCTCTATGAATCAGCATGGACTAGGGTTCT
>JAQZBX010034353.1:0-25027 GCA_029593785.1 Cabassous unicinctus
CCCCCCCCCCCCCCCCCCCCCCCCCCCCCCCCCCCCCCCCCACCTCTCACTCTTCCTGGCTTGGCTGATGCAAATAAGAGCTGTTCTGATACACCCAGCGAACTCAACTATTTATAGCCACGCAATCATTATAAATAAAGCTGTTTATAACACGGAGCCTTGGCCCTGCATTAGTTAAAACCGTAGACTGGCAGCTATAAATAACTGTTACATGCTCAAGTGTGACTACTGACTGATACTTCCTCAAATTATGACAAATAATGACAAGTTTGTTTGACAAACATCCCACTGACATTCATCTGATTTTGAATAAGCGGTGCTGCTTTTTTAATTTGGTCCCCGAGGCCCGGGATCTCAGGAACTTTCTTTATTCTTTCCCTCTCTCACCTTCTGTCTGTCCTCTGTGCAGTTGTTTTTTCCCCTAATCACTGGAAGGGATTTGGGGCCATTTATGGGAAAGCTTATTAAATCTACTTTTTTTCTCTTTCTCTCTCATGGGACAATTCTGCCGTAGGGGCCATGCAAGGTTCTGGGGAGTTTTGTTAATGACACAGACGCGGCAGGGAGGGGAGGGAGCAGCAGACCTGGACGGGGTGTTGGGTAAGATAAGGTGGAAGGGAATAAAGAGGGGAAAGGCAGGAGTTAGTATCAGATGGCTGGGAGTCTCAGTCTCAAAGGGGGCCGTGAGGCTCAGAAATCATAGGTGCTGGTTACAGACCGACCAGTGGAGGACGAGGGACTCGCAGGACGTGACAGACAGTGCATGGTCTGAGGCTGGGGTCCCCAAGACTCAGGTTTTCTCTTTCTAGCTGGGCCGATAATAACAGAAGTCAGGAGGTACATGGGATTTTAGAGCCCTAAAAGACCTCTGAGATGATCTCATCAAACTTAAGTCATTTTATAGGCTAACAGTTGAGGTCAAAGAGGCTCCCACAGCTAGCAGAGCTAGACTGGAACTCGGCTTACTGGGCTCGGCCAGGGGCTGCTGCCATCACCGTTAAATTAATTCATACGTGGAAAGCGTTTGGAAGCATGCCTGGTCCCTGTAACAGGCTGTAAGTGCTAGCTGTGGTGGGGTAGAGATCAGCAGCTAGTTCTTTATGCTGCCTTTCTCTATCTGTACTGAGTGTTTAAAAGTAACATATATATTGCTTCCCACCTTCCATGCTGCATGTCACTGCCTATATGGACTTCTGGCATTATACCATTTCCACAGTCCCCCTGTAGAGCATACATTTCCCAATCTATCCTACACAGAGCTTTCAGGGCAATCTTTCAAACCTACACCCTAGTTATAAAACTGCTGTGCAGGTCATGCCAGAGTGGAGTGATCACCTGAGAAGCGCGTGGCACCTTAATTTTTTGTGCTGTAGATGCCTCGCTTGCCTCACCCTAGCCCTGACCCTGCTTCCCTTCCCTCAGCAAAATCCAAAGCCTACAGTCAGTGAGGGTCACCCAGCTTGGTGAGTGTGATTAATCCCAATGAACTGTATGCTTGGGAGTTTATATTGAATATTTTTCATATGTGTTTTTACAATCTAAAAAAAAAAAAAAGAGCAACTAAAGAGACAATGACAATTAAAGGCAATACATGATCCTGGACTCAGTCTTATCGTGGAGAAGAAAAGGACCCAAAGGACATGATTGGGATGAATGAAAAAAAAAAATAGGAAAATAGACCACAAGATTTATATCAATGTCTAAGTTCTTGAACTTGATAACTGCTCTTAAGGTGCTTACATAAGTGAATATCCTTGTTCTTAGGAAAAGTGCATGGAAGTAGTAAGTATTCAAGGAGCATGACAGAAAATAGATGAAAGAAAGAAAGAAGATAGATGGATAGATATGTAGATAAATACATAGATAAGACACACTGGACAGATAGGTAGAATGACATGGCAAATGTGGCAAACTGCTGGTGGATCTGCTGCGTATCTGGCTGAGGGTATGCTGGAGTTCTCTGTATGAGTTTTGTATTATTTTTGCAACTGTCTTATACGTTTGAAATTATTTCAAAATACAAAGTTTAAAAAAACCTCCAGTTGGTTCCATGACTGCAAATACCTACAGATTTCTCACCCTGGCTCTCAAAGACCTCAGTAAATGGCTCCACCTACTTCTCCAGGCCAAGTCCATGCTTTACCCCAAAGTATACTCCTCACTCTTTCCAGAACATACACCCTCAGGTAAGTACCTGCCACAATATCTTGCTTCCTACTATTCCCTTTGACAGGAATGCCTTCCCTTTGCATTACAAAAGCTTGACCGCCTTTCGAGACCCATTGCAAATGCCTAAGGAAGCCATTGCTGCTTGATCAGGCAGCCTTGATATTTCTTTCCTTGGCATCTCCAACACTCCTGTTTATAGGTCTCTTTCAGCCCTGGCCTGTCTTAATCTTGCCTTACTTATTTGGGAACGTGCTTCTGTTTAATCCTCCTTCCTAGTGGTAAGGCGGCAGAGGGCAGGGACACCACCATTTTGATATCATCGAGCACAGAGTATACTAGATAAGGGTGAGAGATTTTAAAAGCCTACTTCCTAAAAGTGCAAGCAAAGCCAAAAAAAAAAGGCTTTGAAAGCAATAAACGACAGTGTCAATTAATGAATACTTGCTGAAAGGTGTAAATAAGTAGCAAAACACATAATGGACCCTTGCAGGTTTGCACCAGCCCAGCCTTCACAACAAATGTCCACCTGGCAGGTGTGTGCATTCGCTGTACTGACAACAGACACAGATACTGGCAAGGTACCCAAGAAGTGGAGATGAAAGAGGCCACAGAACTGGGAAATCTAGGCAGTTAAACAATCTGGAGGATTGAAAAGGCAAGAATCTCATCAACCCATCGGCTGGCCAGCCATCAAACATTTATTTAGCATCTGCAAAGCACACGACATGGAGCCATGCATTAAAGAGATATTTTCCCTGCCTCCAGAATTTACAATCAGCTCCACTTCCTACATTTTTTTCTATCCGACCGGCCTGTACAGTATTAAGACCCATGAAACTCCAAGTCTCTTTTTGGCCCCCAAATTCTTATCTCTGTGATGAGAGAATTTGCCAAAGGTTGCCCAGCTTCCCTATGGCTGCCCCATCAACCTCCTTCTGCCTGGCAGGACCACAGGCTGTTTGAGCTCCTTTAAATACTCATGGACACACGGCAGAACTAACCCCATCAGAATCAGCCCCATCCCCGGAGGAGATGCAGAAGAGAAAACTTCAGCTGACACGCTAACCGCCAAAGAGAAAGGGCACAAATTAAACACTCCTAAAAGAGCCGGGTTCCCCTTTCTTCCTCAAAAGCTACAAGAGAAGGAAGGCGTGAGGCGGGAGAGCGGCTTTGGGTCTCTTTGTGCTTTTCCATATTAACACAGTTACACTTGGCTATGCAGATGTCGCTTCCAATAAACACCAGGGCTTTCCCGGGCCTGAACTTTAATTGAAGGGATTGTTACTGTTGGTGAATGGCTGGGGAATTAATTAATGTAAAGCCAACCAGTTCATAAATGCCTGCTTTGTGAGCAGTCCCAGCGCCCTGGGGAGCTCAGCTCCTGTGGTCAGCCCTGCCCCAGGACTCCATGTCGGCAAATGATACTTATTATCACCATCAGCCCCTCGCTCTACCCACCAGGGGCACAGAGCCATCACCTGGAGCCCGGGCCTTGCCTGCAGTGGGCACACGTGGCAGCCCTCCCATTTCTCTGGGGCTGAGATTGCCCTGCAGAAAACCCTGTCCCATCTTAGAGTCAAGTTCTGGATCTTTGGCCCATGACTCGACTTTCTTTTTGAGGAAAGGTTTCATCTGCACGTCTTAAAGACGGGAAAGGACCCCGAAATGAGAATAAGCTGTTTCTAACCCACCCCACTCGCAGTTTGGTTTCTTGCGCTCTCTGTGGGCGCACACACACACACACACACACACACACACACACACACACTGAAGCAATGCCACACACATGTGCACAGTTTCTCTAATCTGCATTACAGTCATCACCTAAGTTAAAAACCAGTTCTCATAGATGTATGTCCAAGAGACTTAAACCTTTGGGTTGTCCATGTGTCAGTTGGGCCCTGAATCTCAACAGAGTAGCAACACCTGCTCTCCAGTTCATTGGACT
The DNA here is from genome assembly GCA_029593785.1 of Cabassous unicinctus. Taxonomy (NCBI): domain Eukaryota; kingdom Metazoa; phylum Chordata; class Mammalia; order Cingulata; family Chlamyphoridae; genus Cabassous; species Cabassous unicinctus. Next base: position 4,118 of record JAQZBX010034353.1, read on the forward strand.
CACCCAGGACAACTAACAAGGAGATGATGTTGGACAACGACCATCCCAAGGAACAGAGAGAGTCTGCAACTGCAAGCAAGATAGTCCCATCCATCTGCCCCATGGGACCTAAGCCCCTTCTCCATTAGAGGTGGAGTGGGCATCACCATCCCAGAATCCTCAGACTGGGGAATGAATGATGGACTAGAGCAGACTTATTGTTATTCTACTGTAGACTTGCAGCTATTCCAGCAATGGAAGAACTTTTATCATTGATGTGGAGGCAGTGGCCACCGGAGGTTCTAAGGGGAGGGAGAGGGAAAAAGCAGGTGTAATTATGGGGGCATTTTCGGAACACTGGAATTGTCCTGTATGACTTTGCAATGACAGATACAGGCCATTATATATCTTGTCATAACTTACAAAATTGTGTGGGAGAGAGTATAAACTACAATGTAAACTATAATCCACGCTTAGTGGCAATGCTTCAATATGGGTTCATCAATTGTAACCAATGTGCCACACTAACGAAGGACATTGTTAATGTGGGAAAGTGTGGGAGGGGGAGGGAGGGGGGGCATATGGGAATCCCCTACATTTTTTATGTATCACTTATGTAATCTAAGTATCTTTAAAAATTAAAAAAAATAAAAATAAAATAAAAACCAATTCTGATTTGAAAGTGGCAAATGGACTCTTCAGGAAACCTATTTCCTAAGAATAGATGATGGAAAAAAGAAGGGGTAAGTGGACATGCAACCGCTGTATGGTCACACGCCACTGAGCACACACGAGGCGGCTGTACTTCCCCAGGTTCTGCTGACGTGGCATGTCCAGGCCCCGCGTCTGTTTCTGCTCCTGAGGGTCTGCTGCCTCCCTGACCTAAACTCTCATGGGTGCAATACTGAAAACTCCCTTTTAAGCTTGAAAAAATAAATGCACTATGACGCTAACAGTGGCGGAGTGGAAGATGGTTTTATTTTTCCTCATACTTTGCTGCCGTATCGAAACGTTCTATGTTCTATGATTCTATGTTTTATATGCAAGACAAAGTGGGTGATGTGAAACAAGAGAATCGTTTTAGTTTCTTAGAAGCCCTCGAGATCCTGGTTGGCTTTGGCAGCTTTATCTGACGTCTGCAGAAGTGGTGTTCTGGTCTTGAAAATTAGTCTGGGTCATAAAGCAAGGAGACTATGACAGTCTCTGAAATTGGATCCTGGGCTGCTGGTTTCTGTCTTAAGGAAAAAGCAGGAAGTGCAGGAGAAGTTTAACCTTGGAAACTCCATTCTCTCCTTTCCATGTTCTTATGCTTCTTCCAGAGCCCTGGGCACCCTTGCAGTCCCCATAGCTTTCCCTGCTTTTTGCTTCCCTTGCCATTACTTAAAACACACTCTGAGGAAAGGATCTGGTATCAGTCATTTACACTTGAGTACAAATTAAATTAATCAGTATATTTTTTTAACTTCAATGTTTTGAGTCTAAAATATCTGCATTTTAACTGAATATGCATAACAGCAAATGAATAAAAAAGCTGATCTCTGTGTCTCCTGAAATCAGACATCTAAGCTCCTGGCTCCTCCGTGTGTGGAAAACGGAGGCCTCTGGAGCTGCAATATATGTTTCCACTTTTGCTATAGAACATTGAAAGGAAAGGGTTCTGTGAGCTTGAACTGAAATTCAAAAGAACATTATTCTTGTGGGGACATGTTGGTGCGAGTGTGATATATTTATTAACTAACCCACAGTATAGTGTGGACTTAGTAAGGGGTCCGTGGTTTTCCCCTGACTGGCAAAGGGGTCCGTGGAACAAAAAAAGGTTAAGAAGCCCTGCTCTAGAAGATCACCATTTAATACTCTGTCTTTTTAGAAACAGCACACAGTTCAGGGATTCTGCTAAATGTGCATACAATGTGCATACAATGTGCAGTCGGCAAAAATATTCACAGGCCCAAGGCTTTTGAAAAACAACCTTCTTTATTCTTACTTGAGAACTGTATTTACTACACGCATAACTGTATACAGTGAGTGGCCAATAAATAAAAATGCATGATTTTGAGCACTCTATTTTGGAAACAGATGAGGTAACTGTATCCCAGAGAAGTTAAATAGTTTGCTGAAGGCCATTCACTGGCCGAAGGTCAGGCTTGAGCTGGAAAGGAGGGTTTCTCTTGCTTCGGCACAATGCCTAGTTCAAGGTGTGGACAAATGCAGCCACCTCAGGCTGATATGCAGTCTCCAATGCCAGAACGCCCTCCCTGGTGTTCTCTCCCTTCCTTCTGGGGAATTCTTGCAAACAGTTTAAGAGATGAGACCGAATGAACCAACACATTTCTGATACACCCTCCAAACCTTCTCGACTTACTAGCTCATGCTCTGCAGATAACGGCACTACAAAAAAAAAAAAGGAAAACTTAAGAAAGGCACCACCATTTCTCACTGCTGCCTTTTCCATCTTTCTGATCCTTAACACAATAGACGTGGTCAATCCCTGGCTATCTACACACTGCCCCGCACCTAAAGAGAGAAAGGCAGAGCCTCAAAGGAACTGCCCCAGGTGGAGTTTCCCAGTTGGAAGTCCATACCCCAAAGCAGAGGGGTGAATTAGAGGTGGGTTTCTATTATCCACAGGTGGGATATCAACCGTAGACTCTGCCCCTGGTTAGCTCTGGGCTCGCCTTTCCCCCAGGCCCTGTGTGAACAGAAACTAGGCCCTCTCACGGGTGTGTGCGCTGGGTTATTTTCCTGTTTTATCCTGCCGTCGGGCTCCTAAAACCAAAATCAATTGCCCTAGGCCTGTCCACGTGTGCCAAATAGAGAATCTCGGGACCCGCCATGTGTAGATGTGTTCGTTTATTCAGTTGAGTATGTTAAGCGGTTACCGTGAGCCAGGCACTGGGCCTGGCCTGCACTGTATAAAGAAGCCGAATGCACAGCTCCTGCTCTTGACAAGCAGATGTGGCAATCAGAAAAAAAAAAAAAAAAGGGACAAATGATAAGAGAACCAAATTACTTTGTACCCAGATCGATAAATGCCTCTTTACCCTTCAAGTCACAGATCAAACGTCGCCCTATTCAAAAAAGGCTTCCCAGTCATCTGCAAGTGATGACCTGCTTCTTGTTCTGGATCATAATAGTTGGCGTGTCCCTCTACGACAGCATTTCTTATGTTAAAGAATTATTTCGAAGCATGTCTGCTTCACTCTACATTGTGTGCGAAAGAAAGATGGTGGAGGGGTCAAGGCAGGAAGAGTTACTTTTACCATGTCTGTTTATCCACCGTATCTGGGACTTTCAGTGAATCAGTGAGGCAGCGCGTGAAATTCCTGCTCTCTTGACCCCAGCAAAGATTTCCTTGTCCCCAATGTGTGTCCCGCAGTCCAAACAAGAAGGAAATTTGCTCATGGGCTCCTTAGTGTATAGAGCGTGGTTATTTCCAGCTCGTGATGTAAACTTACAGAAGACTTTGTCTATAAGCAAGTCCATTTGGAACCGTGAAAGCCTCTCTTTGCCCAATCAGAAGGAATCAGATTTTGGAATCTGTTTTTTCAGGAACTTCACTGAAGTACGTGTGAGAGTGTGTGACTGTGGGAGTGGGAGTGCCAGTCCTGTATGTCACCCAGCAGAGTCCTCGCTAACAGGCGTCCCTCCAGCAGGTGGCAGCGGGACGGAGGGCGTGGAGGGGTTTGCCAGGAAGATGGGGAGAAGAGGCCTGCCGAAACCAATCCCATTAAGTCTTAATGCTCATTCGGGGCCTGCCGCAGGAGGGGAAATCCAATGAGCTCCGAATGTCAGGGTGGCTATGGTGTCTGTGAATGACTTGTTAATGTGATTGTTGAGAATTTTACGCAGAAATGACAATGGCCACCATCAAAGCCAGGCGGGCCTGGCTCCCAGCCAGTTTCTATCACGGGCGTCACCACTTCAGGCCAGGTGCGCAGGGGTTTTCACTGCTAACTGGCCTGTCCTCCTGCCATCATTTGAGCTTTCTCCGTCTTGTAGCCTGCTTCTTTTAAGAGAAGGCGATAATCTCCCCAAATGGTGGCTCATAGTGTCACAACTTTCGCCTGTTCTTACAAGAGGAATAAAGGCCTTTTACACCAGAAATGAGGCGAGTGTGGAAACGATTTGTCACTCTCGTCTCTCTCCATGAAATAAGGAAATAAGACATGGATGGCAAGAAAGAGTCAAAAGAAAGAGTGAGCAAACATTCGAGGACAGAACACAATGAACCCTAAACAGATCCAAGCCAACCCTTCATCTTTGGTTTTCCAGCCAGCCAATAGCGCAGCTCATGGGAATCAATATTCAGCGATTTACCAATACTTATTGACCACAGCTCTGGCAAAAGACTGGCTTTGCTGATGGGAGGACAGAAAAGGCAGCGTGAGGCCTGGGCCTCACCTACAAGTAACTTCTGATTTAAACGGGATAGATATATCTAAGCAAAATAAATTTTCATTATCCTACAGATAACTGAATGAAATGAGATTTGGGGTATTAGAGCAGGAAAAAAAAAGTCCTTAAAGATCTTTTTACAAACCTCACCTATTTATTCCTTCAACCTTCATTCACTGCATGTTCACAGAGTCCTACTATAGTGAGGTAGTCCTTTTCTTGGGAATATACTTTCCTTATTTTATTTTGTCTTGTTTATTTTACCTTTGGTGGGAGGCACAGTGAATCAGAGAACATTGGGTAGCTTGGTAAGGAAACTCTTCCACGGGCTGAAGCCATTTCATTCCATAACCAGATAGCAATCATAGAATCTGAGCATCATAAAGACCTTGAAGATGATCCCTCCAGCGTTCTCATGAGAAAGATGAAGAAGTTGGGGGTTACTCCTGCAGAGCAATTCAGCTACTGCATGGTGACCTAAGTGGTCACCTAAGACAATAGAAATTTATTCACTCACAGTTCTGGAGGCCAGAAGTCCAAAACCAAGGTGTTGGCAGGGCCGTGCTCCTTCTGGAGGCCCTAGGGGATAATTCCTCCTTGTGGTTCCAGACACTCTTTGGCTAACAGCCTCATCAATCCAGTCTCTGCCGCTGTCTTCACTTGGCCTTCTCCTCTTCTCTCTGCGTGCTCTCCCCTTCTGTCTCTTATAAAGACCCTTGGCCTTGGATTTAGGGCTTACCTTGATAATCCAGGATGACTTCATGCTGAGATCCTTACCTTAATTACATCTGCAAAGACCCTTTTTCTAAATAAGGGCACATTTCAAGGTTCTGGGGCATATCTTTGGAGGGGCCACCATTGATCCCAGCACTCCCTCTTCTAGGAAGGCTGTTCAGCCCCAATCAGAGTAGGAGCACTCACTTTGGACACATTGAGTGCTGCCTACACACTGGATGCTGGGTATTAGTTTGGCATCAGAGATGCAAGATGCATAAGGCATGGTTCCTGCCCTCCAGTAGTTCTTAGTCTGGGAAGTCAGACAGAAAAGCAAGTTGGTAATTACAATACAATGTGACAAATGTCGGAAAGAAAAATTGGAAAAGTCCCATCACTCATGAATCCTATGGCCCACTTCCCTGATAATCCCCATATTCCAAGCAGTGTCACCTTCTTTTCCTCATGTGTCACTCAATCTGCATAACCAGAAAAATGAGAAGTGATGGAGGAAGGAGGAAGGCAAGGGGAACAAGGAAGGTTTCTTCCCTGGAGAGGTTTCTCTCGACCATGCATACGTCTGTCTGAATATTAAAATAAGAGTGGACATTTGGTGCAAGCACTGCACTTGGGGGCACGGTGCTGCTGATGTCTGAGCAGAGAGGATCTCGGAGTCAGAAGTACTCAGAGGTGGACAGGAACAACAAATCCCTGAAAAGGCATCCAGAGCTTTGTACACAAAGCTACAACGTGGATGGATGCCAAGAAGTGGGCATGCTCTTCCACTGTGGAGCATTTTAATAGTTTAGTTACGCAGGGCCAGATTCGAGCTCCCACGTGAAAAGTTGCACACTTAGCACTCCAGATAGGAGATGGTCTGGCTTACAGACGGCGAAACAGGGCAAGTGCTTTCTTCCATTTCAAAAACGGGTATTCTAAAACCCCCTCCCCTAAATCTCCTAAGGGGCCAAGGGTCTGGGAAGCTACCCAGGAAGATAAGGATGCCAGTGGCAAGAAAGCAAAGAACTACCCTATCAATTGGTTCTAGACGACTTCTACTTCAAAGCAGAGAATTCTTTCTGTGGCTAACATCTTCCACAATTCAGGAGGCAAACTGTGAACCAAGTTTACTCTTGACAGCTGGTACATGCAGGTATAAAGGAGACTTGTAAGTCGGCAATGTGAAAGGGGTTGGAATATTGTGATTCAGGAATAGAACTCAGATTTGTTTATTAGAGTGCCTTTCCTGATTTTTTGAAGGGAAAAAACACATACATAACTATCTTATAGCAAAATGACTTTTCATATTTTTTTTAAATAGTTGAGACTCAATGAATAAGATATAATAATCCCAAATCAGCCCTTACCTTCAGTGCCCTGCAATTATCTTTGAGTATGTCAAGGACCTACCAGCTGTCCAAGGGAAGTTAAAAGCACAGCCGCAAAATTTTCTAGAAAACCGTTCTTGGTGACTCTGTCCAATAAAGAGCTTTTTATGCCCAGAATAAGTGGCAGTTGGAAAATACCACCTCACAAATTCCAATCTTTCCTCTGCAAAATGATGGTGTTGAGTCCCAAGTGTAATATCTTGACAAATAGAAACAATACTGATCATAATTGTTATCAAAGCCTCATTCATTTGTCTAGTTCTGGTACTACAAAGGAGAATACCTGCTTACACAGCTGAGAAATACTGTGGAAGTGGGGAGGGGTGGGGAATTGAATTAGCTAATTCCTAGATTCTCTCAGCTTATACTTAAACAAAAAAAGGATAAACTGAGCTGATCTTATCTAACTCTTAAGGATGAAGTAAGCCCAGCCATGACATCACGCAAGCGGGTCCCATCCATTCCTCTTTTCAAATTCCGTCTCCCAGAAGAAGCAAGAAACTGCATCCTTCAAAGAACAGAGAGAAGCAGGTGGAAAATTCTGTCTACAGATCTCATTCAGGGGAAGGCCTACCAGATATACTGCTTATCAGATGGAGTCCCTTTTTCTCTTCCAGAGTTGATTCATTCACACTGTTCTTACAACAAACATTTACTGAGGGCCAACTATGTGCCAGGTACACTGCTAAGGATGGGAGAGAGGAAGACAGAAAAGTAAACAAATTAGAATACAATGTGGTAAGTGATATGACAGAAGTATATGCAAAGTGCAATCAGAAAAAAAAAAAAAAAAAGTGCATCCTGGGAGCAATCTAGGAAGACATTCCTTAAAAGCATATGACGGAGAACAAAATAGAGATAAAGGTTAAAAATTAAGCACTATAAGCTATTGACTGAAGGAGCAAAATCCCTTGGCCCAGATGTTCTGAGCATCTATGAAAAGTAACCCTCCTTTTAGTTCCTGATTAGAGCAAGCGAATTCTTCTGTTTTCATAGCTTCTACAGCCGCCTGCCATCATCCAGCTCTTAAATGGAAAATTGTCTAAATTTAGCATTCTTTATTTGCAAGAAAAAACAATATAATCATACCTCTTATTTAAAATCCCTGGAAAGTAAAAGTTTCCCTCTCAAAGTCGGAAACTGTTGTATTCCTCATCCATATCCATTTCAGATATGAGGTCACATATCAGCTTCCCATCCCATAACATCCCAGACAGATCATCTGTTGGAATCTATTTGCCCCCCGTGAGAGGAGGCTCAGTGCTTTATGTGACAGCCTGCTTCATCGTTACACTAGCTCTAACAATTAGAAACTAATTTTCTTTTCTATGTGACGCTGAACCAAGCTCTGCTTCCTAGGAACCCACCAGCCATTGGTACTATAGCTCTTCTCTACAGCAGACAGAAAGAAACCACTGAAAAAAAGTTTTAACCAAGGGTGTCTTATTCAGCCAACAGCTGTCAATTGCAACTAGGAAGACATTTCAAGAATGAATTCAGGGAAAGGTCAAGCAGACTACTAGAAAAAGAGGGAGAATAAAATGAAACAGCTCCCTAACCAGTGCTTCCCGAGGTTTTTTCAGGGCATGGCAAATATGGGACACGACCTATTTGTAGGGCACGATGATGCAAACGGTGGAGGATGTGCAGAGCCAGAGTGGCCAACCCGGGGGCTGGGATGTGCCTAAGGGCTCCCACTGACCCAGACCATCCCCATTATACACGCCCCCACCTCCCACTCCTGCCCCAGGACAAGGGATCGCAAATATCAGGTACACCAGTGCAGCTGCCCCTGTTGGACAGCTCCGCCCCCAAGCAAGAGGTGGGGACAGCAAGATCCAGAGGGCAAGAAGGTCTTTTGTTCAGTCCATTTTCACCTCACTTCATTTTCAAGGACAAACGACATCCCCGTGATCCAGAAGGCCAAATCTTAGCATTACCAAACTTTGTCACAGGTTTCACTGATTGTCTAATTGATCATACCTATCAGATTATTCAATTAGTCACAAACAGTAAGTAGTCTTAAAACCTACGAATTTGGTGTAGCAAGAAAAAGATGACTGAACTGGAAAATATCGCTAGGATGGGCTTAAGGTGTCCACTATAATGCCCTTAACCACACTTATAATGCATCTTTGGGGTTTTCTGTCCTCTACAAATTAAGCTCTTTCTCTGAAAAATCATGCCTCACATTCACAGAATTGAGCCTCAACAGGCATGTTTGAATCACATGAACTTTTCCCTCTCCCCAACCCCAAACTAGACTGGTTTTGAGGGTAGCAGCAATGACTTTGACCCAAGCTGAACCCATCACATTCTCTCTCCTGGGAATTTGAAATTGGGATGAAGATGGCTAGGCTAACTGGGCTGGTTGGGTGATGGTCAAGATATAAGCTCAGCTACTATAAGCAGGCTGTCTTCCTTCATTTTGACAGATGGAGATGGTCAGCCTGGAGAGAAAAGTCCGGGGCAGATGCCAGACAGAAATACAGATCAGAGCCTCATGATCGTCTCCCAAGGAGCCCAGTAGCCCTTGGATTCTGTACAACACTCCCAAAACCCTCCCTCCACTTTCTTTTTTGCTTAAGCCAGTTCATGCTGATTTCCATTATTAGCAAGAGGACTTGATTAAGACTTAAACGAGCACCAAGAAATGAAATTAATGAATAAAGATTTCATTTCACGTAGAGCACGATATATGCTAACTACAACACTCCTTAATCAGGCACAAAGTAATTGTGAATCTAAACATTTTGGGAATCCTTGAGCTTTGTATCCTTGTTTCAAAGAAACTATTGATTTTATTCCACCAATTTCTCATTAAATTAGAGTTTAATAAGTGTTTATTTCATGCATAATAAAGAAGATTCTGAACAATTTTAAAAAGTCCTTTCTTCCCCTTAAACTATTTATAATCCAAGTAAGAAGATAAAATTTCCACCTTGATCTCCAGCCCCATGTCTCATCTTATGGGAGTAATGTTGAGTTTTCAACATTCATAAATTGAAAATTTCTGTTTACCCCGTCCATTGACACATTTCACACTGATACTTCTCAACCAGTCTTTGTGTGCCAAATGCAGATCTCTATAAATCAGCTGAAAAGTGAACATTCTGAGCTATTGCTTGTTGGCATTGCCAGCCAACATTTTGGTTTCAGTCATTGCCATTTTTATCTGCACAGCAAATGTGTCCGCAATTACGTGGGTTTTGCCCCTACGGTTTTATAAAAGTGAGCGGGAAAATGGAAAAATGAAAGCACTTAAATGTAATTCTCATGAACTTAACACAATTGAAGCAAAGCTGGAAATTGGGCAGCCCCAATGTGGTTAAATACTTACCAGATTTACGCCTGTGAAGGAAAACAATGAAATTAAAGGCCTTTTATGAAATGCTGTAAATATATCTTCAGAGATTGAAAAGCAGAGGTGTAATTAGAGATTTTATAATTTTTTACAGCCTTTTGGGAACGGCTTTTCCTCTTCTATTGTTCTGCTTTCTCGCATTCACGGGAGATAGCCGTTTCCAGGGAGGTATTACTTATAAAAGTGGTAAACTGCCTGCAGACCAGTCCAGCCCTGGGCTTTCTAGGTCTTGGACCAGAACTTGCTCTCCTATTTGTTTTCTCAGCTCCATAGTAAGGTAAGGAGGGCACTTGTCTTGGGCTAACTCTCTGCGCCTTCTTTTTATTAATTCATTTTTCATGCCTTCCTTCTGTACATCTGTAATTGGAGTCTTGGTCCAGCCCAGTGGTTCTCAACCAGGGACACTTTTGTCCCAGAGGGAGACATCTGGCAATGTCTGGAGACGTCTTTGATTGTCACTACCTGGGGGGACAGGGGGGAGGTGTTACCGACATCTAGTGGGTAGAGGCCAGGGATACTGTTATAATATACAGGACAGCCCACAAGAACAAAGAATTATCTGACCCAAAATGTCAAAAGTACCAACGAAATGATGAACACCCAGTGGCCCCTAAACTCTGCTCTTAATTTAGGAATAAGCTTTCTATTTTAAAATTCCCTTCATCCAATGAACAAACTCTCTCTGGATTATGGGTTTCCTCTCAAAATGGTGTGGGGTAAATGACTGTGCACCTGTTGCTGGAGGTGGGCTGGAAAGGGACTGAACAATACCAACATTCCCTGAGAATTGACCATGAGCCCAGCAAGCACTGTCCCAAGAGACTTCTCTGTGTTATGACAGGGAATCCTCATAACAACCCAACGAGGTGGTCTACCAAGATCTCGTGTGACAGATGCGACATCTGAGGCTACGAAGGCTTAAGGAAGGTATTTGAAGTCACAGAGCTCATAAGTAGCAGAACCAGCAGTGGAATCCTGGGAATCTGGACTAAGACTTGCTAAAGAAGGAGCGGATATAGCTCAAGTAGTTGAGTGCCTGCTTCCCATGTATGAGATTCTGGGTTCGATCCCCGGTACCTCCTAAAAACAAACAAACAAACAAAAACCCAATTCTCATTGGGGAGCAGATGCAGCTCAGTGGTTGAGCACCCGCTTCCCATGTACGAGGTCTGGGTTCAATCCCTAGTACCTCCTAAAAAAGACTTGCTAAAGGCAAGAAACTCCAGAAAAGCAGGTGAGGTTCCAACAAAACACTGAAAGGAAAGAGGAGAAGGAGAACAAGGTAGAAGCACACTCGGGACAGATTCCACTTGGTCAGGAATCCAGTTCACACGTGGCCTTGGTTTCCTGGTGCTGATTCAGTTGCAAGAGCTGCAGTTCTCAGCTCTCCAGCCGGACACCCTATTCATGCTGGCAGCTCTGCTGCTTAATATTCTCAACCCACGGCTGTGTCATGGCAAAATGGAAGAGGTTTTCTTTCTTGTTCGGACTCATTACTTTCTGTTAACCCAGAACTTGCTTTGTGCAAAAGCTGCAGAACTGCGAAGAGCTGCAGAAAGCATACGATATGTTTAACTACGTCGGCGCAATATGCTGACCAGCGAGGTCTGTTTATTAAAATCTTTACGTAGGGTGAAGTTCAGTCAAGCCGACGTCAGCTAGTTGGCGGACGGGCCCTGTTCTCAAGACCAGGCTGCTGTTTGTCTTCTTTACTGAGCTGACAGGAAGCATTCTGGAGGATACATTAGGCCAAAAACATCTGTATTGCAGAAAATCAACAGTGGAAAGCAACAGCTCCAAAAGGAGCTAGTGCTTTGAAGGGCTCTTATCTGTCACTAGATTAAACTGCTATTTTTATCTAAGGAGGAAACTAGAGGAAGTATAAACCAGCTTAAGGAGAGCGGAAACGGGTCTACTCAGGGTGGACACAGAGTGGTGTTTTTTTTCTTGAGTCAATGTTTTAAAATCACGTAGAGAACTATCTCACCCTGAAGCAGAGCACTTGGGGCTGATTTCTTCCCTTTCTTTTCTTTCCACTAGAAAGCATGCGCCCGAATGAAGCAAGATGCTAAGGTACGGCTTCTTAAACTTTATCTGTTCCACAGACCCCTTTGCCAGCCAGGTGAAAACCATGGATCCCTTACTAAGTCCACACTACACTGTGTATTATTTAACAAATTTACCACACCCGCACCAACACATCCCCAAGGAATGTTTTTTTGAATTTCAATTCAAGTTCACGGACCCCTTGTTAAGAATTGTGCTAAGGGGTTGCCTCTGAAGAAGAACTTGGCTCTTCACATACTTTCTTATATAAAAACAGGTAGATACAGACCTGATGGGTCTTTGGGGAAGGAACTAAATGTGGCACCAATGTTTTTATTAGGATAATAAGAACACTGTATTAGTCAGCCAAAGGAGTGCTGATGCAAAATACCAGAAATCGGTTGACTTTTATAAAGGGTAGAAGCTTACAGTTACCAGGCCATAAAGCGTAAGTTACTTCCCTCACCAAAGTCTACTGCCACGTGTTGGGGCAAGACAGCTGCCGACATCTGCCAAGTCTCCGTTTCTCTCCGGGCTCAGCTGCTGTGCTCTCTCCTTAAGGCCAGTTGTAGACTATCAGGCGAAAGGCTCTGTCTCTCCCTGGAGCTTCTGCCATGTCTAAAGAGCTGTCTCTAAGGAGCCGTCTCTATTCCTCTGTGTTCTCCTGTGTGTTCACTTCCCAGGCTCCAGCTCAAAACTCAGCATCAGAACTCCAACTCACTCCTCTGCTCTGTCGTGTGGTTTTCTACTACTGACGTGGCCCAATCAAAGCCCTAATCATAATTTAATCACACCCAGGTACAGACCAGTTTACAAACATAAACCCATATCTATTTTTGGAATTCGTAAACCATGCCAAACTGCCACAAACACTAACAATAATAAATTGCTAACATATGTTGAAAACTATTACCAGAGGTTTTCCAACTCATTATCTCACTAAATCCTCACATCTCGTGGGTACTCCTGTGAGCTGCATTTTTCCTTTTTATTGTTGTATAACATACATACAGAAAAATACACGAATTGTAAGGGTGGAACGTAGTTTCGCAAACTGAACTCACCCAAGTAACCACCCTCAAGAGTGACCCCCATCCCAACCATTAATGACATAAATTAGTTTTCCTAAGCGTTGACTGTATATAAATGGCATCATGCTATATGTACTCTATGTGTCTGGCTTCTATCCCTCAATCTTGTGTTTGTGAGAATCATCCTTATTCAGCATGTAGTTACAGACTGCTCATCATCATAGCTGTAGAATATTCTATAATATGAATATACTGCAATTTATTTTCCCGTTTTACTGCAGATGGATATCATGCCCATTTTAAGGTTAAGGATATTGAGACTCAAGAGGTTAAAAATTATCTGAGTTCACGAAGCTAGCAAATGGTAGATCTGGGATTCCAACCCAGGTTGGCCTGATTCCAAAGCCTGTGTGCCAAGCCGTATTGCCTTTCACGAAAGCCAGGTATACAGGGTCTTCTCCCTGATGGTAGAAAGGTCTTTTGTATAAATAAGTTGGGAGGCCGGAGGGGAGAGAGTATTTGAGTAATGTGACATGAATCCAAATCCACCCACTTCCACAGAAGACTTTTAGGCAGGTCTGTTTGCTTCTGATTTCCATCTAACACTCTCTCCCTTTTCTATTACATTGATTGACCGATCCCACTAGCCCTAGCTGGATTTCAAGCCCTGTGGGACTTGACTGAGTAGCAAGAGACTGGAAACACACCCCTTCACCTCAGACCTAGAAGAGAGGTTGAGCTTAAAGCAGTGGCCACGGAAAAGGCCAAAGCTTTGATGGGAAGAGAGGTGAAGAAAGGCACGGGCCACGTGCAGACACATCAGTGGGCATGTGTCCACATTTCTCGGCACACTCTAGCTCAGGCGTGGGCTCGCCTCCCCTCTCCTCTCTAATATTTATCTTCAGATGGTTCATTTTGTTGCTGCCCAATCATTCCTATGGTGAGCATCTATCATACCCATCCAGTAAACTGAGCCACTGTTAGGATAATTGGATCCTAAATCAGCAATCAAGTTTCTTAACATGTTTTTAAGAGGAAAGGAAAAGGAAGAAAAGAAAACAAATGCTTTCAAAGAATCACTTAAAGAAAAAGGAAAGATGAATGCTTGTCCTCTTCAAACAAAGGGAAACTCAGTGCAGAGGTTGCCTTCAGCCCAGTAAGAGAAAGCACACACCAGGCCTGAGCTTTGGATCCTTCCTAACCATCACAATCAGAAGTGACTTTGGCTGGAGATACTGGGAGACCAACTACAGAAGGAATTGCAGGAACCTCAAGGAATACTTTCAACACAGCTCTCTATCTCCACCTCAGCCTAGCTTGCTGGTGTTTTCTGAAAGCACACAGAATTAGCCATGACATCTGCCTCCTAAGTTATCTGGCCAGGTTGTAACTGATCATGCAGCAAATACACAATGATTGGGTGCCAATGAATACCACTCCTCAAGAGGGCAGAAACCACTGGATGCCCTGAGCATGGGCTAGTTATTTTATTTATAGAAACCCACCAATGGGGTGTCCAGGTATTACAGCAGAAGAAATCCATCCTGCTTTGCAGGGTCTCTAGAAGCCTTCTCTCCTCTTCTCCACCCTCCATGAAGAAAAGATGGGGGAAATGGCTGTGGCTCAAGCAATTGAGCTCCTATTTACCATATGTAGGGCCAGGGTTCAATCCCCAGGACCTCCTGGTGAAAAAGGGCGCCCCAGACCTGCGTGGCGCAGAGAGGCACAGACCCCCATGCGGCGCGGAGATGTACGAAAAAATAAAAAGAAAAGATGAGGCTACCAGCATTGGCCAACATGCGTGAAAACTCCTTCTTTCCCCAGAGCACAGTCAGGGTCCACACTTTGTAGGTTCTGAGCTCAACCAAATAAAGCTGATTGGAAAGGAGGGAGTGAACTTGACATGGCCCTGGATCCAACGTCTTTTTGGTCTTCTAGGATTTATCAACACAGGGAACGATGCTTTGGATGTCAAGGTTTCCTGAGGCCAGAAGAGGAAGAGGAGATAGACACCCATCCTAGCTTCTAGATTGGTCTTCTCCCAGCCCATTCACAGGTCGATGGTCTCACATCTAACCTCTCTCATCACATCATGCACGCTCATTCTGCCATCCCTTTGCCCATGCCATTTCCTCTCCTTTCTCCTCTTTCTCTCCCCTCTGAGTAATCTTTTAAAATTTCATTCAATGCATGGCTTCTGTGACAGGTGCTTCTCACTCACATCATCAGGACAGGATCTTGTTCCCATTTGTTTTACATGATTTGGTGATGGAAGAGGGAAGCATAGTTTTTCCTTCCATTTGCAATTCCTTGGTAGCTCACATGCAATAGCTGTACCAGACATCCAAGTTCAATGTCTTGGTTTCCCAGGGCCACAGATTTTTCTTCCAGGAATTTTATCTTTGATGATACCGCCAGGCACACAGAGACGGAACAGGCTTGATTACGCAGGATCTTAGACTGCTCCTTTTTTCTGTTGGATGCAAGAATTCAGGAGATTTCACCTGTGGTGAAATGAGAGCAGAGAAAACCAGTATTTGGCTTTCACTCTCTTGCATGCAAATATCGTGGGAAAAAAAAAAGAACTTGTATTAGTCAAGATTCTCCAGAGAAACAGAACCAACAAAGGGTCAGAATAAAAAAGAGATTTATTATAGGAATTGGCTCATATGACTGTGGGTATTGTCTGAATTCTGTAGGGCAGCCTGCAGGTTGGAAACTCTGATGAAGGTGACATTGTCCCCAGGAGAAGCTGGCTGGCTGAGGTAGGGATAGAAATTCTTCTTTCTAATTTCTGAAATCCTCAGTTCTGGCTTTAAAACCTCCAACTGATTGGCTGAAGGCAATCTCCTTTGTTGATTGTAGATGCAATCAGCCTTAGATGCAATCGGCTGACCTGACGATACATGCAAATCCATCTATGAAATACCCTCGCAGTAACAATCAGGCTACAGTTTGCCTGACCAAGCAACTGGACACCATAATCTAGACAAGATGACACAGGAACTTAACCATCCCACCTCCTTTCTTAAAAGATGAAAACTTGAGGACTTCTGCAAGTTTTGAAACTGTGCATGGATGGATGGATGGATGGGTGTCGATCAGGGGACTTTAAAACCATTTGCAGCATCTAGTTCAACGTTCTCAGGAAATGAATAACTTTCCAGGAAAAACTCAGGGGCTTAAGGAAACATATTAATTTTTTCAAGATGGAAAGCCACTCTTTATAGCACTATTTGCTAATATATCTAATTACTATCTCTAATTAACCGATGAAAAACTATGGGAAAGAGAGAGAAAGAATGTGAAAGCTCCCAGCCCCATGCCTGAGACAAAACTCTCAATATATGTAGGCAAATTTTAATCTGCATTCAAAAGTCAAAGACAAAGATGGAAATAAAGATCCTATTTCCTAATCCAATTAAATTCAATTTGCTAAAGAACCTGGTTTTTTATATCAAAATATAGATATGCCTTGCTCTAGTTAGTAAAAATGATACTAAAAAGACAAGAATTCAAAATATTTTGATGCATATGTTTTTAATTTGTTCACGCAATAAATGTCTACTGAGGACTATAATGCAGACAAGGGAAACAAAAAGAAGAATGAGCTCAAGATCTTAAGGAACTTGGGGCCTAACAGGAAACAGAAAAGTTAAAAGACAGTTACAGTTTAACATGTCCGAACATGGTAGGCAAGTCATATGGAACCATCTTGGAGCACAGGCATGGTTCAAAAAAAGTGCTCCCTAAGCTGAAGACTGACATGAATCCCAGGGATTGCAATACTCCACAAGAGAGACCCAACTGGCCGGAACCAGAGCAGTGGCAGGCGAGGTGGAGGAGAGTAGTCAAATTGGAGAGATTTTAGGAAAAAGGAACTGTCACCTAATGTCTGGTGTGTTATGTTCCTGAGTAGGGAGGCGATTTATTTTACAAAAGGAGTAACAATATCCAAATACACCTTTGTATTAACCTTCTAAATCTCTGTTTTCACACATAGTAGGTTTGTTTACAGCGGGGCAAATATCTGTTACACAGCAGCTTTGACGCAGGCGAATCTTTTTACAAGTGGCGTGAGCTGCCCCACCTCCACCAGTACACGTTTTCTATCGTTTTCCACTGTCTGATGTTCTTCATTCAGACGGCCTAGACAATGTTTAGAGTGAAATTCTTCCACCTTTGGTCCTTATAAGCAGGAACCAGAGGCGGCTTTAGGCTTCACATAGTATGATGAAGAGGCGCACTGAGAGTGAGCGAACACTAATTTGTCCGCGTGAGGACAAGGCATCACTTTTGGAGCAGCTTCTGGGGCTGGGTGTTGGAGATTTTCCAACATGAATAATGCCCCTGCTCGTGAGCTTTCAATGTTGTAGAAAGACAAATAGCGTGTGATAAGTGACATAATAAAGGCACAAACAAATTCCTGTGAGCACAAAGTGGAGAGAGCGATGCCTTTAGCCCGGGGTTGGAAAATAGCAAGGACAACGTTTCCATGAAGGGGTTAGCTTGGAAGCTGGACCTTGAAGATTTAGTGGAGTTGCTCAGATAGAGGCGTACAGGGGTGCGTTCCAGGGAGTAAGAAGATCAGGACCCTGAAAGCCAATGTGTGAATGCGAAGCGACGGTTGGGAGAGAAGCAGATCCACAGTGTACTGGAGCCAGGGTGCAGAATAACTGAGCAATGTGCTGGGAGAGACCATCAAAAGAAAGGCTCATGGACTATGAAGGGCCGTGAATGCCAAAGAAAGGAAGTTGAACTTTATGTAGGCAGCAAGAAGCCAGAAAAGATTGTCTGGAGATAGAGTGGCATGGCCTGATCTGCTTCTCAGGTATTGAAGGAGAGAGAGATTATTGTCAGGGAGATCAGCTAATTGACTCTGAAAAAAAACAACTAAGATTTGAGGAAAATCTTTATTGCTTTGAAAAGACAATAAAGAAAAGGGAGAAAGTCATGAGACATTTCTGTAATAGGATCTAGGAAAGTTGGTGACCAACATGATATCAGGGGTGAAAAAGAGAAGAGAAACTATGGTTTCTAACTTGGACTTTGCCAGTAAAAGAGAGAGGAAATGCAGAATAGGGTTAAAAATGTGTTTGGTGGGGAAAATCATGTGTATACTGGAAAGCAGAGCTTGTGGTCTACTCTGACTCCCTTCTCTTTCTTATCTTCTTCATTTCTCTATTTCCCAGTTGCTACTATACCAGCATGAAGGAGTTTCTCATACTAGGGTCTCAGCCATTGGGAAAGACATGGGGGGTGGGGAAGGAAGGTGGTAAGAATGCAAAAGCAATCAGAGTAGAGCATGATGGGGAAGGATGAGAGTTTTCTAGGATTTGGAGAGTAAGAGTCTCTGAAGAACCCGGGGGTAGGTTGGGATGAAGAAGCAAACAGAAGAATCAATTACTAGAAACTCTGTTTGGATTCCCTTGATGATGGTCTTTGGAAATGTGAATAAATGATTGAGTTACTTCTAAGTTCCTTTTGGATGCTAGATGGATTACCTAGATCAGCATTCCATTCCAAACTGGACCACATGGGTCTCTGGTTTCTACAGGGTTACATTGGATCCACGTCGCCTTTACAATGAGCAATGGATAAGTCCATCAGCTGAGAGAAGTGTGTGGAGTATTAGGCAGTCATCTGCATTTAGGAGATAGTTGATGCTTTTGGAGGAAGTGGGAATAAAGTAGGAGGTGTGATGGCAGAACCTTGGGTTGTACCAATTTAAAGTTAACATGAGGAAAGAGAAGCTAGCAAAGAAGACTACAAAAGAGGAGTCACAGGGAATGAGGAAAACAAAGTGAACACAGGGTCACTAGGGTCAAGAGAGAAGGGGGTTCAGCAAAGAATGCCAGAGCATCACTTACTACAGAGAAGAGCTCACCAGATTTTTCATTTTGGGGGTCAATATTAGCCTCTTCCTAACCCATTACTATAAGGCGAAAGGAACCAAAGTTAGTATACTAAAAAAGGTAATGAGAAGAATAAACGGAAAACAACAGAAAATGAGGCTGAACAGCTCTTTCAAAAATATTTGATAGTTAAAATAGAGAGATGTGCAACATTATTTATGTACAAGGACTATTGAAAACATGACATAAATAAAATAAAATTTGAAATAACCTAAAAGACCAATACCAAGTATTGGCTGGTATTGTAGAAGAATAGTTAAAAACCTGGAAAAGGTTCACAGTTTAAGTGAATAAAGCAAAACACAAAAGAGCAGGTACAATATGACCTCAATTTTGTAATATATAATACATCCATCAAAAGGCTAAGATGATATACACCAAATTGTTTAATAGTGCTATCTTTGGTTGATAAATTTATAGGTGGATTTTCTTTTCTTCTTTGCATTTTTCTGTATTTTTTTTTAAATTTTCTGAGTTCCTTTGGAGGCTAGAGAATGTATTGCTTTTTAAACTAGGAAAACCCTTAAGGTTATATTATTATTATTTTAAGGATACTATTTGGTGGGGAGGAAAGAGAGGGATGGGACAGCAGCTTGATGGACAGGCAGGACAGAAGAGATGTTTGCGGGGATGAGTGAGATTGAGCAAGAACCAAAAAAGAGTAAGAAGTTAAAAATCAGAAGGAGTTTCAGTGCACTGAGCATACTAAATGCCACCGAATTGCTCACTTTAAAATGGCTTATTTCTAATTGAGAGTTCTGATACAGATCCTCGCATATACAGTCAACTGACATTCGACAAGGCCACCAAGCCCATTCAGTTGGGAGAGAATGGCCTCTTCAACCAGTGGTGCTTGGAGAACTGGATATCCATATCCAAAAGAATGTGAGAGGAACACCATCTCACAACTTACACAAAAATTAACTCAAGATGGATCAAAGAACTAAATATAAGTGCCAAGCCGCTAAAGACCTTGGAAGATAATGTAGGGAAGTATCTACAGGATCTTGTATTAGGAAGTGGTTTCATGAACTTTACACCCTAAGCATGAGCAACAAGAGAAAAAATAGATAAATGGGACCTCCTAAAAATTAAAAATTTTGCACTTCAAAGGAGTTTGTCAAGAAATTGAAAAGACAGCCTACTCAATAGGAGAAAATATTTGGTAACCATATATCTGATAGGGGCCTAATATCCAGCATATATAAAAATAAATCTTACACCTCAGAAATAAAAAGACAACCAACCTATTTAAAAAATGGGCAAGGGATTTGAATAGACATTTCTCCAAAGAAGAAATGCAAATGGCTAAAAAGCACATGAAAAGGTGCTCAACCTCACTAGCTATTAGGGAAGGGCAAATCAAAACCACAATGAGATATCATCTTATACCCATTAGACTGGCAGCTATTAAAAAAACAGAGGACTACAAGTGTTGGAGAGGATGTGGAGAATTGGGAAGCTTTCCCACCCTGCTGGTGGAAATGTAGAATGGGGCAGCCATTGTGGAGGACAGTTTGGCGGTTCCTCAGGAAGCTAACTATAGAGCCACCATACGATCCAGCAATCCCACTGCTGGGTATATACCCAGAAGAATTGAAAGCAAGGACACAAACAGATATATGCACACCAATGTTCATAGCGGCATTATTCACTATTGCCAAAAGTTGGAAACAACCCAAATGTCCATCAACAGATGAATGGGGAAGCGGGTGTGGCTCAGTGGATAGAGCCTCCGTTTACCATATGGGAGGCCCGGGTTCGGGTTCGCGTCCCGAGGCCTCCTTGTGAGGGCACGCCGGCCTGAGCGGTGCGGTGGGCTGATGCAGCAACCTCACGGCAGGAAGCGGGTGTGGTGCAATGGATAGAGCACCCGGTTACCATATGAGAGGCCCCGGGTTCGCTTCCCGGCGCCTCCTTGTGAGGGCAGGCCGGCTCGCGCGGCGCCGTGGGCTGATGCGGCAAGACCTCACAGCAAGGGGGAGATAAGCAGACACGGAGAAGACAGGCAGCGAATGGACACAGCAGCACAAGCAGCAAGGGGGGGTAAATAAATAAAATAAATAAATCTTTAAAAA
>JAQZBX010034354.1:0-25031 GCA_029593785.1 Cabassous unicinctus
TCTTGTCTCTTCACCAATATTATACCAAGGGAGGTGAGTCAGAGACCCAGGGTCCTGGTGAGGTTATTGAGAGCAGAATATGGAGAAACCCATGTTAGAATGTACTAAACAGTGAATTTAATTGGCCTCACCCAAGAACCTGAGATTTCCACCCTGAAAGAGGAAGTGGACAGCCATATCCCATGTCAAGGATAGAGCCTTGTTCCCTGGTACACAAAGGTTGGTAAAAATGACAGCCATCATTGGAGGGAGGGTGTGTCAAGCATATCTTGATGAGTCTTCTACTGTTCCTCTTGGCCATTCACTCTTCCTTGCTTTTCTCCATCACATCTTAGTCCCTGAGGACCTGAGAATACTCACAGTTAACTTTAATTTAGTTAAAGTCCCCCCCTAGAAGTCTGGTCAGTTCCCATTCGGGGAGAACATTGTTTACAAAACTACATGAACTACATTCTTCCCCCTGGCACTTGCATCAGATTTTCAAAGTCATTTTTTTTTTTTTAATTTACATTGAGCAAAATTCACATTGGCCTTTTCTTTTCACTTACAAAATGTGAGAAACACCTTCCTGAGGGCTGCCTTTACATCCTTGTTCCGCAAAGTGTAGATAAGGGGGTTGAGAGTGGGGCTGACTGCTGTGTACAGGATGGCAACCACTTTGCTATTTTTCACAGAGGACCCAAAACCAGGGAGGATATAGGTGTAGATGATAGTAGAGTAGTACATGCCGGCCACCAAAAGATGTGAAGAACAAGTGGAGAAAGCCCGGCGCTTGCCCTCAACTGAGCGGATACGCAGGATACTGGCAATGATGAAGGCATAGGAAGCCATGGTCAGAAGGAAAGTGTGCACCCCGAAGTAAACAACTGCGATGACAACCATGATGTTGTTCAGGTATGTGGGGCTACAGGCAAGCAGCAGCAGTGTGGGGATTTCACACAGGAAGTTATGGATCTGATTTGAGCCACAGAAAGTTAGCTGTGCCATCAGGCCAGTGTTCACAGAACTGTTGATTCCACTAAACACCCACGTGCTGCCTGCCAGCAGGGCACAAAGGTGTTTGCTCATCAGTGTGTGGTACTGCAGGGGCTGGCAGATGGCAACATAGCGGTCATAGGCCATGACTGTGATCAGCAGCAGCTCAGTCCCAAGTACCCATGACACAAAGAAGACCTGGGTCATGCAACCCCAATAGGAGATGATGCAACCTTTGCCAACCAGGTTCTCCAGCAACTTGGGGAGAACAGTGGTTGTGCCAATGATGTCTACAATAGCCAGGTTTGTGAGAAAGAAGTACATTGGGGTGTGGAGGGCTAGATTCAGGCAGATAGCCATGAGGATGAGGCAGTTCCCTGCAAGAGCCATCAGGTAAAGGAGGAGGAAGAGAACCAAGAAAAGACCCTGAAACTGGAGGTTTTCTGAGAAACCCTGGAGGAAAAACTCCATGATAACTGTGTGGTTATTTGTTGCCATTGGGTGGGTCAAACTCTCCCAGGGGTCTTGTGAAGCAAACTCCCTGGCAGAGAGGAGCACAAGGTCCAGTTGGGAGGTGAATCCTTTCTGCAGGAGAGTTCAGCTAAGAATATGTTTGTGGTGGTGTCTTTGGCCTAGGAAGCAAACATGGTTAGGATGTTAATGTATGTCACTGCACTAAGTCAGACAATCAGAAGATTAACTCTCCCCTCTGGAGCTCTTCCTGTAACCTTCTCAGCCACACAAGATACCCTCGCCACGACAATTTCTCCTTTCTGTATGTAGATAGGCCTGAATTGTCAATATATCATCACAGAAAGTATAGCCTGTTTTCACTTAAATTGTGAACATTTCCTATATTATCCCAGCATGTGAAAGCTGCTGGGAGATTGATCATGAAGGACAGGGTATTGTGCTCATCTGTGAGTGTGACATAAAATGTATTCACACCCAGCCAGACTGACCATTGTACTCCAGGCTTCAGAACTCCCAAAGAGGAAAAATCAATTCAGGTGAAGATAAGGTGAGGCTTCATGGAGAAGATTGCCTCAAACACAGGATGGAATTCTCACCTGCCGAGTGGCAAGTAGGGAAGAATGATGGGCTTACTTAGGGGATTTGCATGCTCTAAGGTGATTAGCAGCTCAAGGTGCAGCATGAGAAATGTTCTGAGGGTACCAGAGCAGTTTGATTCTTGCAGGACAGCCACCTACCTCAGAGCAGGTGAGGGGGTACTGCCAGAGTACAGTTGTGATCCACTTGGCAGCCAGCCCTTCAGTCAAAACCTGAACCACCTAACCCTGCCTTGCCCACTTCAAGGCTGCTCTTCAGAATGTGTGGAGACAGGACTGTAGGCATCCAAGGCCACTCTCTGAGGAGCTGGATCCTGTTGCCAGTAGGAGCCCAACTCCTGGCTCTAACTCCATCCAGTTTCCCTCGGACTATGATACTTTTCTTCCTTAAGTAAGTGTCAGCCAGTGCCAGGGGATAGGGATGACGCAAAGAAAGGAACAAACACAATGTCTGTGTTTCCTGGGACCTCCGGTCAATGTATTCACCCAATTCCCAGGCCTCTAAGAGCCTCCAACCTCACACACCTCTAGCATCCCATCCCTGAACCAGGAAGCTGAGGCAGGATGGGACACATCACAGATAGTCTGTCTTCCTTGATCTCCCTATGCTGGGCCCAAGGACCTGCAAATTTATCAACCCCAAGGTGAACATTTCATTTCCCTCCCCTGGGCTTGGCACACTCCAGGTCCAGTCACCCGAGGAAAGAGGAAGGGTCTGAAAAGCTGCCCTGAATTTTCCTTATAGGTAAGGACTCCCTGAGAACAAAGAGCTATCCTAACCAGGGGCTAGTCCCTCCCCAGTGTCACATGAATAGAGCTGCTGAAGATTTGCAGAAATGTATACCTGACCATGAACACACAGCAGGTGGAGTTCAGGAAAAAGCATGTTGGGGGTTTTGTGACACTGCTGATTGTGGCCTGTTCACTCCCCTCAACCTCTTTGCCACCCACTCTTACAAGGGCCAATGAGTGCACAGACTGCTGACCTGAACCCAAGCTGTGTCTCTGCAGAACTAGAGTGCTAATGGTCCAGCTGGAGAGAGTTGGGATTCTTCAATTCCAGGGTTCTCACATCCAATTCTCACCAGTGGAAAAATGCAGTGACCACCCCACACACATTCTTCTCCACAATGCCTGAAACCAAGCACAGCTGAATATTGCCCTTCTTTGGCCTTTGCTCACCTGAACCCAACATTAACATCCAGAGTGTGATTTGTCTGTGCATCCACACATTCACCTCAATGCCTCCTTTCTCAGATTCACAGGGAATTGAGTCAGTCACCTCCAGCTTGTGCAGCCAGATTGGCTTATTTTAAAGACCTTGATCTATTCTTGCATCAAAAACATGAGTGCTGTTTCCCTTTCTTACCAATCACCTGCACAGATGGGGCCAGGATAAGTAGGCCAAGGATCTTGGAGGTAGAGTGTTGGGGCACTTTAGCACTTCAGATTGAGAGAGTAAGACAGGAACAAAGCAATTTCAGGGACATTTTTGCAGTAAAACTGCCCAGGAACAAACCAAAGCTATATTTTCAGAAATATTGGAAGTAAAGTTAGGAAAGATTGCCCAAAAGTTAAGGGTTATAAAAGATGGGTCTCAAATTGATTTTTACCTAAATTGAAGACATTCACATTTTTCATGAAAGATAAACAATATTCCTATCCTGATTAAAGGAGAGATAAATTGCTTCTTATCTAAATTGAAGACATTCACATTTTCATGAAAGATAAACAATATTCCTACCTTGAGTAAAGGGGAGATAGAACTCTGATGTTAAAAGCCCTGATTCCTCCCACTTGATGCCTCCTTTGTTTGCTGCTGTTACATAAATCAATCAAGACTATTGGCATAGGGTGCACACCTAGTTCACTGGGGAGCAAGGAGGGGCCAAAGAGCAGGAGTTGCATTCAGGGAGCAATTACCTCCAGCCAGAAATGTGCAGTCTCCAGGCAGGGGCTCAGTAGGGACATGAGGAAGGGACAGTGGCAGACTACCGAACTGAGGCCATAGGGAGGGGCTCCCAGACCCTGTTATTCAGGGAAAGCCTCTTGGCATATTGACCTGAGCTTTTTATGGGAGCTGATGGTATTTCTCAGACCAGACCTTGTGGATGGACATTCTTGCTTTTCTTATCCAGATAAGGGCCTGTGCACTGCCAATCATGCAAAAATTAAATTCATTCCTTTCAGTACTTGTAGACTTAGAGAAATATGGGAAGGTAGTATGGACTGCTCTAATACACAACATGCACAGTCCCCTGAAGTTATGCTGCATTATTGTGGAACATTTATCACAATGAGATAATTAATGATACATTATTGTTAACTAAAGTACTTGGTTTATAGAGATTTCTTCGGTTTTCCCAAATGTCCCATTTCTGTCTCAGCATCCATCCTGGACACCACATGGCACTTAGTTGTCACATCTCCTTGGGCTTTTCTTGGTGCTGAGAGTTTCTCAGAATGTCCTTATTAGTTGACCTTGACCATTTGAGGAGGACTGGTTAGGAAAATTTTAGGTGGCCCTTCTATGGGAATTTCTCTGATGTTCTCTTTTTGAATAGTATGAGGCTACTGGTTTGGGAGGAAGACAACAGAGTTAAAATGTCTTTCTCAGCACATCCTTTCAAAAGTGTATGCTGTCAATGCAACTTAGCAATGAAGATGTTGACCTTGATAATGTTAGAGAAAATTGGTGTTCACTGGGATGAGGAGACTGATAATTACAGGCAGGAAGTTTATTGAGAAGTTATCCCAGTGGAGGGGTTCTGAAGAACAGCCTTCAACCCACCCTTGGAAGGTGGTGGATATGAATTTATACAGCACATCAATAGGTGGGAAACGGAGTACAGCCTGGGGCCAATAAGGGGTTGTAAAAGTGAATTCTTCTTTTGTATGTCTAGGGGGTAGTGGGCTAGCAGGGAGTGTATTCTTGGAATGCAGTAGGTGTTGGTGGTGCCTAGGCCCAGGAGTGAAAGCCCTTATCTGCTCCACTGTTATTTGGCTCCTTTATTCTTGGGAGTGGAGGGCCTGCCTCTAAGTCTGTAGGCTATGGCTTGCTTAGTCAGTCAGGTAGGTTATGGCTAAAGGCTGCCTTTCTTCAAATTATGTCATGGGGGAATAGAGTCACAGTCTTGCAACCTGTTAATCATTGCAAACCTTGTAAAGGGGAACTTCTAACACTCCTAACTCTTTGATTATATCTATATATGATGAAGGACCTGACCTGAGTAATGGGAGTACTGGCCAGAACAGGAGGGTGAGGGGATTCAGAATGTTGACTCAATCTGACTAATTCCTGCTGTCAGGGGCTGGAGAGGGGTTCCCTTCCATCCTGGCTGGTGTGTTTTGGCTTCTGGTCCTGCAGATGTTGGTATTGTTCTTGCAGCAAAAAGATGCCATTCATGCATTCCTGAGTTGTGGACAGTGTGACTTTGTGTATGAATCAGATGAGTTGTAAAAGACAAAAAAAAAGTTGTAAAAGGAGAAGCAGCAATACTATCAAAATGGTGTTATAATGGGTAAAATGATAGATTTTAGGGGTGAGGAGAAGTAAGAAAGAAATGAGGATAGCTATGCCTGGTTCCCATAGTTATTATCTTGGGCTCTCTGAAAGATTTGTTTTCTTTCAAAACATTAAAATTGTCTTCCACCTGTCCAGTTTTGATAGTATAAAAAAAACAAGTTTCATTTATGGTTGCACAGGTGCTTCCTATGATCTTGTAATTTTCTCATGGTTGTTACTGAGATTAGTAAATCCTTTTTTATTAGGGACAGGGGTAGGGGTTTGGGGTCATCTATTTTCAGGCCAGGGGAGACCTGTCAGGACTGACTGGGGTCACTGGGGGTTATTTTGCTAAATGGGGATAACATTCCCAAATACTTTGATATGGTTGGGTGGAGAGGGTGAGTGCAAAGGTGGGTATCAATCATCTGGCTGCTTTCAGCTATTAAAGAGCATTGTGGGATTCAGTTATTGTTCCTTTTTCAGTGTTGAGATATTGTGGCTTCCAGCGTGGTGGCTGGCTCTGTATTTTTGCAGCAGGAAGAGATCATGTACATGATCATGGTTGTCATTTCAGACAGCTGTTTGTATAAATTGAGTTATTTTGCAGAAGATATATGCACCGGCTGATATGAGGAGAATGAGAGTTACAATTGTTGTAAGGATAGGCATTAACCATGAAATTTAACCATCTCCAATGGTCTGAGGAGGAGGATTAATAAGATTATACATTTAACAGTGTTTTTGAATGATTTTTAGTTTTCATGGATTTAAAATTCCCAACCAGTAGGGCTGCATAGGCCCAGGGTTAAAATGATTTTTCCCCCAGTTTGTATAGTTTGAGGCATAAGCAACAAAATATTATTATTACTTATTTTTTCTGGGCTGTGGGGTGGCTGGCATTTTAACACATAATCTCAATGCCTGCATTGGTTCTACTGTTTGCATCTTAACTGGAGCTGTGGCTATAACCCACAGCACAGAATTTAAACTTTGTCCATTACTGTAAGGATCCAGTTATATGAATTCTGCTGCAGTGTCTGCAGCACTGAAATCATACCTTGCCCCTTCTGAGAACATTAGGGGACTGATGTCACAGTCATTGGTGTGAACATGAAGGACACTCATGGGTGATGCTCATGAGCTGCTGGTGAGTGTCAGGCAGTTGCAACTGCTAAGCTAGGCACCACAAGGTCTGGTATTCATGATGCTCACCTTTTCAGTGGAGTCACTCTGCTGCTTTTAGGATCTCCATGGTATGGCTTTGGGTATTAGTGAGGGTATTTGCCTCAACAGTTCAAAGAGAGATGTTAGAGGAGGGGTCAGGGTCATGATAAACAGTTCCTGTTGCTGCTGTCAGACATCCCAGATGTTCTTCCACATTTATCTTCCCCACAGAGGGCAGCCCACAACAGTTTATTGTTCTTGTCTTGTTTTAGTATCTGCAATCCACCCCTGGACAGGGAAAGCAGTCTCCAGAGTGACTGGACACTATTGTGATAATCCTTTCACTTACAACAGGGTGTGGTATGCTAAACATAGCTGCTTTTTAGAGGAGCTATATTGTACTTTAGCCTCTTATCACAACTATGACTAAAACCCAAGGGATATTTCTTTAGAATGTTGCTTTTGCCACAAACACTACCCAAAGCCAATATTGGTACTGGCTACATCCAATTTACAGGGTAAGTTAAGGTTTGCTGCCCCCCTTACTGCTTAAACTTGTGCCAATTCCTTCTACTATATTTTTAAGCAGATTGCTGGAAGTCTTCCTATTCACATGAAAGGCTTCTTTGAATTGACACATAATGGTTTCAATATTTGACCTAGATGAGGAATAAAGTGTTTTCAATACCCCAACAATATTACAAACTCTATTAATATGAGAAAACATTGTACTTTATCAATTACAGCAAATGCTATAGCTTTTTTATTTTACTGAACTAAACAACATTTAAGAATTTTATAGACAGCCAGGACTTTGTAGCTTGTCCCAATTGTTTGCCCATCCCAGGCTCTTAAGATAAGATATCATTGTCTCTAATGCTTCTTTTAATTCTGAAAAAAGGATTACTGGTTAACACAATACCATCAATAGGGTTACAGCCACAGGTTCTTCCATGCAGACAGAATCTTTGTCACCAGGCCAGGACAGATAGTTGGGATATGCACAGAGACTTGGGGAAGCACTGTTGGCCTTCTCACATGAAGGTGAATGCAGGCTGATTTGACTTGCCTAAAGAGATGCTAACAAAAGCCTTAATAAGTTTTAAAACAAAATGATATTGACAAAAATGGATATTAATTTTTGCCACAAACTTGCAATATTTGGAATTGCTGCAGACAGCAGTGGTGTTACATTAATGCATGATAATCTTTTATGTACCACTTCTGACAACCCTTAATGGACACTCTTTTTCTGCAGCCATAGAGTTGCTTCTTTAACAGAGGTTGGGTAAATCAGATGAACATGAGCTAAACCATCCACCTCTTGGTTTCTAGGAAGAGAGGTGGTTTTTTGACACATACCAATTAAAAAAAATCATAAAAATAATGATTAACAACACTATACTTTATCAAATAATATGCTGAAACATTTTTAGATTTTTCAGGAATTTTATGCACTCTTTAAGTATTCATATGAACATTTTACTGGTAAAACTTTGATTAACAGAGGGTTAAAGAATCTTTTAATTTCTTAACACTTTTAAACATTTTTCATTCAACTTAATATATCAACTGAACTCAACTATTCTATTATTTCACTTTTTTCCCAAGAAGAAAGATATTTTTCAGGAGTTGACTCTGAGAATACAGGTTTGAACATTATGCTCTTTAAAAAGACATAAGATTTATTTTTCTTAAACAGCCAAGGAAATGATAAAGTTAAAGTACAGGAAGCTATTTTGAGAAAAGAGATTTTTTCTTTTGTATACTGATTCATCAGGAGAAAAACTTTTCCTGAAACAGACCACTGATTTGGGGAATGTTGTTATTTTAACAGGGAAAGAGCAAAATTTTAACTTTGCCTCAGTATACTAAGTGATATTACAGCTCTAAAACCTGTAGATAGACCCAATAAATTTTACTCAACTTTAACTACAAAAATTTCTTTATCACAATCTTTCTGCACTTTCTGTATTCATTCAGGTTTTGCTTTATATGTTAACTTTTCTTAACCACTCATTTTATTTTAGGACTAAATTACTGCCTTTTTCCTTAATAATAAAAACACATTCTATACACCCTACATACATAAGTTAATAAATGATTTTGGGAACTATCTCAAAGCAAATTTCTACAACATACAATTACCATGATTACATAAGTAACAGGTTTTTATTTTAGTAATGCAGGAAAAACTACTTTTCCCATTATTTTATGACAATCTAGTATTCCCAATGGAATCAAAATTATTGTCTCCCTATCACCAATTTAATATGCAGATTGAGTTGGCCTCTGACAGGTTTTCCTGTTATGCATCAATTCAGTTTCTGTTTAATAATGACTTCCTGTAATTAGGCATTTGAATATTTCTGTTTAAACAATGCTTATACAAACTTCTTATAACTATTCATAACCACAAAGAGTATAATGGCTTCATTCCAAGACAAATTCTGCCTTCACAAAACACAGTCCTTTACTCAATGTTACCACAATACCTTCTACAACTTGCCATGTGCATTTGAATAGAGCTTTTTAAAGAATTTTCACTTATTAAGTTAATATTACCATCCAGAGGTATTAAAATATATACTGAATAAACACAAATTGAGTTATAACATACCAACAGAAACATACAGCTTATAAAAATGACTCATAATTCTTAGTCTTAGGTATGGCTATTTTTAGGATTTTCATTATTTTATATTTTTGATTTTATTGTTTTTAAGATTTTTGTCTGGAATCAGTGTTGCTTGTAATATGCAAGCTTGTTTTTGGAAACATATTTACTAGTAATCAGCAACCAGTTAGAAATATGCAGTTAAGCTTTAATTGAGATAGGTATTTAACACCTATATTTTGGATTATTACTTTTTAGGAGTACACTTAGACTCACTTAGGAGTCAGCTAAAAGCTTACTTGTAAGAGGTGAGCAATTGCAGTTTTGTTAAGTAAGGTTATTAGGGACAGCTGGGTATTGAAATTTTTGGTAAAATCAGAAGGATCAGAGGAATAGGATCCAAGATGGTTCTTGATTTGGGAGAGATCAGAGAGGGAGAAGGGACATGAGCACACATAATGCTTTCTCTCTCAATCACTTCCTGGAGAAGGAGGGCCGGAGCTGTGGAAGGAGGCTGGAAAGTGGGGAATTGGGCTGGAGAGCAGGTGGTGTATAGGGAGAAGCGAGCAAGTTCAGGGGGAAATGTGGGGCAATGGGAGGAGGATGGAGTAAGTTCAGGGGGTGCTGATGGGGCATACAGCAGTGGAGGAGGGACATGATCTTAGGGATTGGATTTTCTGTATGGAGAAGGGGGAGGGGTGGGCTGAGGAAGTGCACTCTGGACCCAGGACCTGTATGAAGAGGGGAGAAAATCAGGGTTGAAAGCAGTTATGATGAGGAGGGGTAGGAAGGGGTTCGAGGTGACATTGGAGGTATAAATGGAGGAGGTACAGAAGGAGCCTGATCAGCTGGAACAAAGTTAAGGTTTTGGGGGGATTTGGGGGGCAGAAGGAAGAAGAAAGTATTTCAAGAGGTTTTTGGTGTAAAGAATAATTTGGTAAGAACAATATTGAGAGAAGCAGGGGTGATTATGAAGATAGAAGAGTCCTAAACATAAGGAAGTGCAGACCACTTGCTGCTCTGGATAAACTTCTTTAAGTTTCACAGAACTTGGAAATCAAAAACAACATTTTCTGGACATTGACATTCATTGTCCAATTTCATTGGCCACATAAAGGTCGAATACAGAATGAGTTTTTTTGGTTTGCTATCACCTTCAGGGTTCAGAGTTTTAATGTTATGAAGGAGACAAGACAGAAGTGTGGTTTTTGGGGGGTTGAAATTGAATTACCCATTTTTGGTGGCATGAATAAGACTAAGAATCTCTGGAAAAGGAACAGGGGAGATTCCACATGAGACAGCCATCCCCTAATCAGTCAGAAATCACCGAAGGAAATGGGAGGCTGTACCTGGGACTAGATATCTCTGGAGCCAAGGGGTCTCTTTCCATGAGGATGTGGGCCTCCCACTTGCTATGGCCCTCAGGGACAGTGAGGTTCACCTACTGCTAGGATTTTCAGTGGGTTGTCGTGCACAATTGAAAGAGAGAGAGAGAGAGAGAGGGATTCTCTGGTGGAGAAATCCTTGACTCACCTAGCTATGATTTGGTGTCTGGTATTGGATGCATTCTTGGCAGTGGCAGGGTGGAGATCCCTCACCAATCAGACTCACTGTGACCTTAGTCCTGGGATTTTTGCACCAAATCTTGGAGAAAAGTGGCATTCACTGGGACATGGAGACTGATGATTGCATTCATGAAGTTTATTGAGAAGTTCTCCAAGTGGAGGAGTTCTGAAGAATAGACTTCAACCCATGCCTGGAAGGTGGTGGATATGAAATTATACTATACATCAATAGGTGGGGAAACTGAATAATAACCTGGGGCCATTAAGGGGCTGTAAAAGTTAATTCTCCCTTTTTATGTCTAGGGGTTAGTGGGCTAGTATATAGGGTGTTCTTGGAATGCAGTAGGGGTTGAAGGTGCCTCGGCCCAGAAGGGGTGAAAACCCTTATCTGCGCCACTGTTATTTGGATCCTTTGTTCATTATTGGTAAGGGATGGGCTGCCTCCAAGCCTGTAGGCTGTGGCTTGCTCAATCAGTCACTTAGGTTATGGCCGGAGGCTGACTTTCTTCAATTTATATCACAGGGAAACTGAGTAATGGTCTTTTGACCTCATTGTGAAACTTGTAATGGGGAACCTCTAACAGATAAGATGCAATTTTTTAATCACTCACTTAGGCTTTAAGGTTCTGCAATATGTTGAGTGGCCATATATCTCCAGAAGACATGCTGGCTTGCCCTTGAGGGCTGCATCAATGCAGCATCAGGAGTCAAAGGAGGGGTGAGGGTCAGTAAATGCAAAGCAGCACCAGCCCCAGGCCCTCAACATGGTTGGCCCTAGCTCTGAGCCAAGCAGCTCTCAGCTCCTTAGGAAGTTCAGAGGAGAAAGATGTGGATCCAAGTGTATTGCTGCCTGTCTGGATGGCAGTGCAGTGAGCTCACTGTAGTCAGCCACTTCCTGAAGTGATCAAAAATTTCATAATTGATTAACTGCATATCTTCTGGTAGTCTCCTTATAATGTGTCCAGTATGTGGACATTTGACAGTAATATAGACAATGAAAAACTAGCAATTTATCATAGTAAGGAACATTAAAAAATAAGACTAAAATGTGTTATTATAAAACAAACAGGTGGGTCATTATTAATTTAATGTTCTTAACTTTGTAAAAAAAAAAAGAAACACTGTTTACCTTATATTTTTCAAAATATTCTAATGTCCTTTAACTCTATACATCAATGAATATTTTAATCTCTGAATGACAATTATATATTTCATATGATAGGTAATGCAATGGAATTTCAATGGCTCAAGAATTTGATATTTTTTCAATTTATTTAGATTAGATATAGTCCTCAGCTACATCTCTATCTCCTGACTGAACAGACTACCTTTGAAGAGGATGGCATTGATTTATGAAAATAAGCAGTGATCAAGGTCCCTGAAACACTGATTTCAAAGTTATCCAAGATCCCCAACATGTAACCATCATTTATACACTATAAGCCTCATTATCCATAGTAATTGGTCAAAAAAATATTCTGAGCACCCAATACATGAATATATTTGTCCTATGGCCAGGAAGAACCTCACTATAGTGTAATGTTCTCTTCCCCAAATGGTTCAGGTTTGCAAGTAGCAGGTCCATCCCTCAACAAGAGTATAAGCTTGAGGTTCCTTTGCCCAAGCACAGCCTGCTGCGTACAAAGACTGTGGGGGACCCAGTGCTCAGCCTGTGTAGAGAAGACAAGTAAAGGGGAGATTGGTCCAGGAACGAGATGATCTATATGATGACAGGGACTGACTGGAATATTCCCTTGGTAAGGACCATTTACAAGGCAGGGGGTTCAGAAATCTAGGAGGTCATGCCTGTATGTCGCCATCTATCCCCTGCAAAAAACACCCTGACTGGGTCCTATTCTTGCATTTACTTGACATTGAGAATGGTAGAAACTGAGCAAAGAGCCATGTGCAGCCCAAGTTT
Organism: Cabassous unicinctus; assembly: GCA_029593785.1. Classification (NCBI taxonomy): domain Eukaryota; kingdom Metazoa; phylum Chordata; class Mammalia; order Cingulata; family Chlamyphoridae; genus Cabassous; species Cabassous unicinctus. Next base: position 12,821 of record JAQZBX010034354.1, read on the forward strand.
AGGAGGGAGCAGTGAGTTCAGAGGGTTTTGGGGAGAGGAAATCAGGGGCAGGTGCTGTCTTAAATCTGACACCAGTTTTAAGCCTCAAAGCTGGGCCTTTAGAGATAACTAGGTATCTAGAGAAAAAAAAAAAACTTTAACATGAGAGTTAGGCAGAACTTACCTTTATTATGTCTACAGACAGAAGCCAAGGTCGGTCTAAAGTGACTCAGACCTGACTCACCATGCTCCGGTTTTACTTTTGCTCAAATGCCTAAGTTACTATTTAGCATTTGCTTTGATTAGGCATTAGCTTTTATGTATATGGATGAACAAACATAGCTGGTTATATAATTGTATGATTAGTATGTTCAGGAAATCATCCTTACACATATATTGCATGATCAAAAAAAGGGTGGATAACTCCATCTCTGGGTGGGAATTTTACTATGTAAAGGAAGTTTAAGTGAGGATAGCAAGGGGCTTCTTTTGTGCAGGTCTGGCCAATTGGTTGAAGCTTGTTTTCATACTTTTGCTTCAACAGGATGTAAACAAATGCACATATATGCATATGTATTTATATGTCATTTTACAAATATCGGTATGTATTGTGAAAAATTTGATTTTTACCCACAATAAAAAAAAAAATTAGAGGCATATAACATCATATTTGAGTTGATGGAAGACAGAATTAGTTAGTAGTAGTACTGAACATCTGAACTTGAAAAGACAGATAAACAGAAAGAAAAGAAAATAACGGAAAAAATAGAAAAAGCCCTCAGAAACTTGAATGATAATTCAAAACCCACAAACATGGATTATCCCAGAAGGAGAATTTAATTGATTTGGGCAGAAAGAATATTAGACAAAATACTCATGGAAAACTTCCCAACCCTTATTTAAGATGTAAATAACAAAATCCAAGAAGGAAAACACTCCCAAAATCTCAAGAGACCTACTCCAATACACATTACCAAAAGACTAGATTTACAACGGATACTTAAGGGGTTTCTAGAGCATTAAAGGAAAAGACAAGGCAAGAGACTTGGTCAAAAGTGTATAAATGAAGATGATTAGAAAAGGTAAATATAGGTTAAAAAGGCAGAAAATCATAAAATATGAAAATGGAAAGCCAAAAGATAAAATGGATGAAGTGAAAAATGTCTTTACAGTAACAACATTGGGCATTAGTGGATTTAATCCCCCATTCAAAGACATAGACTGACAGAATAAATAAAAAAATATGAGCTATCTATATGCTGCCTACAAGAGGCTCATCTCAGATGTAAGGACAATATCAAGAAGACAATGAAAGTTTGGAAAAAATATTCCACACAAATACTAACAACCAAAGATCTGGAGTTACAATAATAACACTGGACAAAATACATTTTCAAAGCAGAATTGTTATGAGATGAAGAAAGGCATAATATATTAATAAAATGGGCAATTCAACAAGAAGAAATAAATATAATAAATATTTATGCACCTAACTTGGGTGCCCCAGGACACAGGAGGCACATAGTAGCAAAACTGAGAGTAAAAGTAGACATCTCTACCATAATAGTTGGAGACTTCAATATAACATTCTCAGCATTGGATACAACATCTGGACAGAGGATAAATAAACAGAGAACTTGTATATGATTAATGAATTAGATTGAAGAAACATTTATAGAGCAGTATATAAATTCTTTCCAAGTGTTCATGGAACTTCTTACAGGATAGCACTATGAGACACAGCAAAGGCAGTGCCGAGAGGGAAATTTATAGCCACAAATGCTTACATTACAAAAGAAAGAGCTAAAATTGAAGACCTAACTGCCACCTGGAGGAACTAGAAAAAGAACAGTAAACTAATCTCAAACCAAGCAAAAGGAAAGAAATAATGATGATCAGAGAAAAAATAAATGAAATTAAGAACAACAAAACACATACATAGAATCAACAAAAGCAAATATTAGTTCATTGAAAGGATCAAAAAATCACAAACCCTTAGCTAGACAAATGACAAATAAAAAAGAGAGAAGAGGCAAATAAATAAAATCATAATTGAGATGGGGGATATTACCACTGATCCAGCAAAACTAAGTGAGATAAGAGGAAACTATGAACCACTATATGCAAATAAGCTAGAAAACATAGATAAAACAAACAAATTCCAAGAAACACAGAACAACCTATACTGACCCAAAAGGAAAAGAAGATCTCAACAAACCAATCACGAGTAAAAATATTGAAATAGCATCAAAAATGTCCCAAAAATGAAAAGAACAGGAGACGGCATCACATGTGAATTTTGCCAAACATTAAAATGATCTAATATCAATCTTGCTCAAGCTCTTCCAAAATATTGAACCAAACTCATTCTATGAAACCAACATTACCCTAAAATGAAAACCAGATAGATACTATGAAAAAATAAAATTACAGACCAATTTCTCTTATGACTATAGATGCAAAACTCCTCAAGAAAATACTTGCAAATGAAACCAAAGGCATTCTAAAAGGATTATACACTATGATTAAGTGGTTTTTATCCCAGGTATGCAAGGATGGTTCAACTAAAGAAAATAAACTAGTGTGAAAAAAGAACATGAATAGTTTAAAGAAGAAAAATCACATGAACCTCTCAAATGATGCATGAAAGGCACGTGACAAAATACAGTATTCTTTCTTGATAAAAACAATCCTAAAGAAAGGAATAGAAGGTATTCTTAACATGGTAAAGTACATATAAGAAAACCCACAATTAGCATTGTACTGAAGAGAAAAAACTGAAAGCTTTCCCATTGAGACCAGGTACAAAGCAAGAATTTGTACTGACACCAATGTTATCCAATATTCTGCTAGAAGTTTTAGCTAAAGAAATAACATAAGAAAAAGAAATTAAAGTCACCCAAATAGGAAAGGAATGTGTAGAACTTTTGTTATTTGCTGATTATATGATCGTATATCTAGAAAATCATGAAAAATCCACAACAAAGCTACTAGATTTAATAGAGGAGTTCAGCAAATGGCAGGATGCAAGATTAATACACAAAAATCAGTAGCATTTCTATACACTACTGATTAGCAATCTGAGAAAGAAGTCAGAAAAAATCCATTTATATAGTGACTAAAAGAATCAAATATTTATGAATAAACTTAGCCAAGGGCATAGAAGTCTTGTGTTCACAAAACTAAAAACATTATCTCCTTTGTTGCAGCATCTTTTTCCATCATCTTGTTGCATCAGCTCATCATGCCAGCCCATCGCACCAACTCGCTGTCTTGCTTGTCTTCTCCAGGAGGCACCAGGAACTGAACTTGGCACCTCCCACATAGTAGGCAGGAGCTCAACCATTTAAGACACATCCACTTTCCTTCCTATATCACTCTTTATACAAAAATGAACTGAAAATGGATCAAGGACTTAAATTTAAAAGATACAAACTTTAAACTCCAAGAAGAAAATGTAGCGAAAATCCTCAAGATCATATGGTAGGCAAGAGTTTCTTAAACGTTACATGGAAGGCATGAGCAACAAAACAAAAAATAAATAAATGTGACATCCTCAAAATTAAACAGCTTTTTCTTCAAAATATTTTGTCAATAAGTAAGTAGGCAGCATATCAATTGTAGAAAATATATGGGATCCAAAAATCTGATAAGGGTTTTATATCCATGTTATGTAAAGAGATCATACAACTCAATGATGAAAAGATAAGTAACCCAGTTAAATAATGGGCAAAAGTCTTGACTAGACTTTTTCCAAGGAAGAAATATAAATGGCCAAAAAGCACATGAAATAAAATGTTTAACATCACTATATATTAGGGAAATGCAATTCAAAACTCCCATGAGATACAATTTTACAACTTACAGAATGGAAATTATTAAAAAAGAAAACAGAAAACTCCAAGTGCTGGAGGGGATGTGAAGAAATAGGAACACTCCTTCACTGTTTATGAAAATTTTATGTTTGTATAGCCCCTGTGGAAGACATTTTTACAATACCTAAAGAAGCTTAATATATACCTGCCCCATGATCCTTCAGTCCCATTACTAGGAATATATTCAGAACAACTGAAACAAGGCTGGGAACTGTAACTTGAAAATCAATGTTAATAGCAGAGATATTCGCAATTGTTAAAATATGGAAGCAGCCCGAGTGTACATCAACCAATGAATAGATAAGCAAAATGTGGTATATATGTACAAGAGAATACCAATCAGTTTTAAGAAGAAATGAAATAGGGGTGCATATGACAACATGGAAGAACCTTGAGGACATTATTTTGAATGCAATATGTCAGACACTAAAGGACAAATATTATATGGTCTCACCAATATGAATTAAATACAAAGAGAAAACCCACAGAGGTAAATTCTAGAGTATAGGTTACCATGAGATAGAATGTGGGTTGAGAATGGGAAATGAGGTTTAAAGCATGTAGAATTTTTAATAAGGTTTATTGTAAAAGTGTGGAATGAGTAGAGTTTATAGTAACACATTATGGTGGATGTATTTAACACTGATGATTTATAATGGGATTGTGGCTGAAGGGGGTAGTCTGTGGACATAAATATCAATTGAAAGAAAGTCAGAGAATGATCTAGGGAATGTATAATGCAGTGATTTTGGTGGTGGATGAAGATTGGGTTTAATGGTATAAATATGAATATTTTCCATTTACAAAGTGTTAAGAATATGGCTGATACACAGGAAAAGTGCAACAAATATAACTTATGGATATAGTTAACATTAATAGTGTAATATTTTTCCAGCAAATGGCAAAGATATACCAATAATAATAAACAGCAATAAATGTTATAATAGGGTATTGGATTTTTCCTTTTGGAGTAATGAAAATGTTCCAAAATTGACTGTAGGGAAGACAGCACAACTCTGTGATGAAAATGAGAACCAGTGAGTGTAGAATTTGAATGGTTGTACAAAGCATGGGTCTGTATAATATTGGCAATCCTGTGTTAGTATCAAAATTCTAACTATAGTCCATATCTTACATTTGATGCATTTTCCCCCAACTGATTATTTTTTTAAATATGTTTTTATTACTGAGGTTGTGAATTTTAGAAGTAATAACACTAGTAATAGGGTGGGTTGGGAGAAAATACACAAAATCTAAGATATGGACTGTAATAGTAATGTATTTTGATGATGCTTTTGCATAGTTTGTAACAAATGTTTCACAACAATGCAATGTGTTGGTGGTGGGGTGATATATGGAAGCCCTGTATAATCATATGCATGTTTGTTTTGTAAGTTCACAACTTCCACTATACACTTATTGTTTATATTTGTGCATGTGTGAATGATATAATTCAGTAAAATTCATTTTACAAAGTTGTTCAAGTTCTTAGGTTTCTAATTCCATTAAAATAACTGTCATGTGAAATAATTATTGGTCAGAGATTTAAAAATATGCTTCTATTGACTGAGTTGAAGAACATTAGGATGTCTTGAAAATTATAGGGAATCAGTGGTTATTTGTTTTTCAAAATTAAAAACCACTCACTGTTAACAGTTGCCATATCCTTGGTTGTTTTGTAAGGAAAAACGTTTATGAGTCATATTTTCTGAAGTTCATTTCTAACATAAATTGCTAGGTTTTCCTTGTCTATATTATTTTCTTAGTTCCATACCCTGGCATATTGTAAGGAGGCAATTTGTTCAGTTGTGAACCTTTGGTCATCCAGGTTAGGCAGTTGGCTGCTATGAGATCGCTGCACTTTCAAACAGGCTGGCAATGTGCCTGGCTCTGTGTCTTTCTCTTATGAACTTTCTAAGGAGCTGAGGGCTGGCTGGCTCTGTGACATAACCTGCTGAGGGGATATGCACTGGGAGCAGGCTTGCAAATGCTTATCCTCATCCCTCCTGGGATTCCTGCTGCCATTTCTGACTTGGCCCTCATGGGCAGGTCAGTGTTTCTGATCTACTCAGCATATGCCTGATTCCTAAAATCTCAGTTATTAAAAACCCTTCTTACCAAGGTTGACATCTTCAGTGGTAAGTCATGGTTAGAGCATGAATGCTTGATAGGGATTTATTAACTCAGCTCCCTGTAAATCTGGGGTTGGGGGTTCCATGATGAATGTGTGGATCTGCAGGCAGAGTATGCCCTGGATGCCAGGTAGCAGGGGACAGAGACCAACCACCTGGTTAGGACACACACACATATTGACAGCTCCTTATTCTCTGGAAGTCCTTACCTTCCAGGAAACTCCAAAGGCAAGTTCTCAGACTCTCCCTTCCTCTCCCCTTGGTTGCCTTGGCATGGAGTGTGCAGTGAATCAGGGTAGGGGTGGGGAAAGTTCTCCTTGGGATTGATAGATTGACAGACACCTTGGGCCCAGGGCATGGAGTTCAACAAAGATGGTCTTCTTGTATAAGCTGGGGTCTGATCTGCCCAAAAGGGCCTGTATCAAGGATGGGAAGCTGCAAAGATGTGTAATTTTTGGGATCTCATAGGCCTTGGAACTGGGTGGATGCATTGGCAGGAGGTTCTAGGTGGCACTGAGGATGTGTCTGTATCTTTCTTTACTGCATCCCCAGCCCTTGGCACAGCCTGACACTCACTAAAGGAACAAGTTTCCCACTTAGCTCAGGAGAACCTGAGTGGGTTAGAGCTTGGAGTCAGGCTCCTGCTGGTGGCCAGATCCAGCTGCTCAAAATATTGTCTTGGATGACCATGACCCAGCCCTTCACACACTCTGGGGGGCATCCTGGAAAGCACAAGACACGGTTGGGCCATTGTAGTTTTGACTAAAGGGCCTGCAACAAGTTAATGCAAAGCTGAGCTCTGGCAGTGCCCCCACCTGCTCCAAGCTGCTAGATTCCCCCCACCCATTCTTGGTCCACACTTTTGCCCTCATCTTCTTGTCCCCTTAGGGTAAATGAACTCCACACTTGAGACCATCCATCTGCCTAACTTACCCCTATGTGGGTGAGAAATCCATTCATTTTTCAAGCAAACTTCTCCTTGAAGCCTTGCCAAATCCCTAGATGAACTGGTTTTCCTTCTTTAGGATACTGAGTTTTAGAGACCACTAGTCTGCCTTACTGGTCATGTGTGTTTTCCATGTCACACTTAGAGATGAGTACAATACCCTGGAATCCATGATCCATCTCCCAGTATCTTTCTTGTGTCGAGATAATGTAGGAAATGTCCACAAGTAAAGTTAAAACAGGCTGTACTTTGTAAATTACTGAGCAATGCTGGTCCAGTCACATACAGGAAGGAGAAACTGTGATAGGTAGGGGCTTTGTGGGCTGTGTGAGGGGTTACAGAGGGGATCTAGACAGGACAGTTAATCCTCTAGTTGTCTCCTTTATTACAGGGGCCTACATTTATATCTTAGCCATGTGCTTCCTAGATCAAAGGCAACACCACAATCATCCCTAGAACATCTATTTTTTTAGAGAATTTGTGAGTTTACAAAATGATAGTGCATGAAAGACAGGACTCACAGACACAACCCCACAACCAACACCTTACATTGTTGTGGAACATTTCTTACAACTAATGATAGCAATTTTTATAATTGTCTTACTTTTTAACAATAGTTACCTGTGTTAATTGATGAAAGATTATTAATATAATTCTATGTCCATTATTTATATTAGTTGCATTTTCCCATATGCATTCGTGTTATTAATTCCTTGTATTAGTCTCATAGATTTGTTAAAATTCATGAAAGAATATTATATTTTTACTACTAATTTTAGCCCATTGTCTACAATAGGGCACACTGTGTTGTACAGTTCTCTGTTTCATCTTTAATTTTTATTCTAGTATCATATACTTCCTAAAATTTTCCCTTATAACCACATTCACCTACATAGTTCAGTACTGTTGGTTACACCCATAAAAATGTTCTACCATCACCACAATCTATTTCCAAATATTTACCATCAGTCTATATAGAAACTCTATACAACTTAAGCATCAACTCCCCATTCTATAACCCCAATCTATCTTCAGGAGAGTTATGTTCCAGATTCTAACTCTACTAGTTTGTTTATTATAATTAGTTCATAACAGTAAGCTTATACTTTTCCTTTAGCATTTGGCATATTTCACTCAACATAATGTCCTCCAGGTTCCTTCATGTTGTAGTATGCACCAGAACTTCATTGGTTTTCACAGTTGTATAATACCCCATTACATGTATATATCATATTTTGTTTAGCCGTACAGTGGTTGATGGTGTACAAATATCTGTTTGAGTCCCTACTATCAGTTCTTTAAAGGTATATACCTAGTAGCAGGACTGCTGGATCACATGGTAATTCTACACTCAGCTTCCAGAGGAAATGCCAAACTTATTTCCATGGAGGCTGTTCCATTCCACATTCCCACCAACAATGAATGAATGTTCCCACTTCACATACTCTCCAACACTTTTTCCATTTTTCAAATAGTGGCCATTCTAATGGATGTGAAATGATATTGCATCATAATTCTGACTTGCATATCTCTAATAGATAGAGATATTGAGCAATTTACCATATATTTTTGAGTCATTTGTATTTCTTCTTTGGTGAAATCCTTTGCCCTTTACTTAATGGGTTACTGTGGCAGTTTGATATAGTTATAAATTCTAAAAATAGATATTGGATTATGCTTGAAAACTGGTCTGTTCATCTTGGAATGATTAAGTTATGATTACGGCTTTGATTGGGCCATGTCAGTAGGATGTTGAGCCCCACCCCTTGAAGAGTGGGGAATCAAAGATAAAAGACATGGCAAAGGACAGAGTTAGAGTTTTGATGTTGGAGTTCTGATGCTGAGTTTAAATGCTGGAGCCCAAGAAAGTAAGCACACAGGGGAGCTTGGTTGTGAGGAAGGAGAGAAAGCCATGTGAAGATATCAATCATTTGCCTGACAGTTCACAGCTGGCCTTGTGGAGAAAGGCAAAGCCTAGAGCGTCTCATAGGCTACAGCTTACCTTGTGGAGGAAACAGAGGAGCTGAGCCTGGAGTGAAATGGAGCCCCAGGAAGGGAGGAACCCAAGAAGCCTGAACCTTCACATACATCAACAGGAGTATTGCTCCAACATATGGCAACAGACTGTTGAGTTGGTCTTTATAAAGGCCAACAGATTTCTGGTATTTTGCATCAGCATCCATTTGGTTGACTAATACAGTTTTTTTTTATTGAGTTGTAGGACATCGATTCTTCATATTAAACACTTATTGGATATAGGATTTCCAAATATCTTCTCTCATTGAGTAGGCCGATTTTTCAGTTTCTTGACAAAGTCCTTTGATGCACACAAGTTTTTAATTTTGAGGAAATCCCATTTATCATTTTTTTTCTTTCATTGCTCAGGCTTTATGTATAAAGTCTAAGAAAACATTGCCTACCACAAGATTTTGAAGGGGCTTCCCTTCATTTCCTTCAGAGATATTTATTCTACTGGTTCTTATATTTAAATCTGTGATCAATTTTGAGTTGATTTTTGTATATGGTGTGACATAGGGTCCTCTTTCATTTTTTTGCATATGAATATTTAGTTATCCCAGCACCATTTGTTGAAGATACTATTCTTTCCCAGATGAGTGGACTTGGTGACTATGTCAAAAATCAATTGGCCATAAATGTGGGGGATCTAGTGCTGAACTCTTATTTCAATTCCATTGGTCAATATCTCTATATGTATGCCAATACCATACTGCTCTGACTACTGTAGCCCTATAATATTCTTTAAAGTCAGGAAGTGTGAATCATTCATTTTTGCTCTTCTTTTTATAAGATGTTTTGTCTATGTGGGACCCTTCACACTTCCATAGAAATTTGATAATTGGCTTTTCCACGTCAGCAAATTAGGCTGTTGGAGTTTTGATTAGGATTGCACCAAAACTTTTTAAAAATTTGGGTAGAATTGACAGCTCAATGATATTTCATTTTCCAATCCATGAACATGGAAGATACTTGTTCTTCTTTTGATTTCTTTTATCAATGTTTATTCCTAAGTATTTGTGTCTTTCAGTGGCAATTGTAAAAGGAATTTATTTCTTGATTTCCCCCTCAGATTAGTCATTCCTAATGTGTAGAAACACTACTAATTTTTAAGTTTTGGTACTGCATCCTGTCACACTGCTGGACCTATTTATTAGCTCAAGGAGCTTCTATGTAGATCCTTCAGAACTTTCAATATGTAGGTTCATGTCATATACAAATAGTGAAAGTTTTACTTCTTTTCCAATTTGGATGCCTTATATTTCTTTTTCCTTGTGTAAGTGCTATGGAAAGAATTTCCAGCACAAAACTGAGTAAAGAGGTGTCAATGGGAATCTTTGTCTTTTTCCAGTCCTTGGAAAATTTTCAGTCTTTCACCACTGTGTTCAATATAGCAATGGATTTTCCTGATATACACTTGTCATACTGAGGATGCCTTCCACCATTCCTATTTTTCTAAGCATTTTTTATAAAGAAATGATATTTTATTTTGTAAAATTCCGTCTCAGCATCAATTGAATTGATCATATGATTCTGTCCCTTCCTTTTGTGAATGTGGTGTATTACATTAACTGACATTTTTGTGTTCAAGCACCCTTGCATACCAGGGATAAAACCCACTTGATCATGATGTAAAATTCTTTCAATGTGCTGTTGGATTCAATCGGAAATATTTTATTGAGGATTTGTAATCTATATCCACAAAAGAAATTGGTCTGGAATTTTCTTCACTTGTAGCACCTTTATGTGGCCTTCACATTAGGGTGGCTGTAGCCCTACAGAATGAGCCAGGTAGTTTCCCTCCTATTTAATTATTTGGAAGACTCCATAGAGGATTGGTACTAATTCTTGGAATTATTGGCAAAATTCACTCACAAAATCATCTGCTCCTAGGCCCTTTTTTGGGAAGTATTTTTGACATCTCTTTATTTTGGATATTTTCATTTACAGTTTTCTACATAATCCTCAAAACAACCATATAAATTTGTGGAGGTAATTATTCTGAGTGTCTGAGAGGCTGAGTAATATGCTCAAAGTTACACAGATGATAAATGACAGGGACAAACTAGGAGGATTCAACTTCTAGCCCATTCTAAGCCTTTTACCACAACTGTTTCCCTGCTTTCCAACCTTGGGTCCCTTCCCACTGACTACTTTCCTGATGCCAGACAGTTCCACTCTGAGGGTTTAACCAACACCAGATGCATCTAGCTGTGAAGAGATAAGACTCCAATCCAAACATTCTACTTGCAAATGGAGAATTGGCCTTTCAGGCATTCTGGAAATCATTCCCTCACATAAATTTTTTTAAATAAAATTTTATTTAAGTATGTAATTTATACATGCACATACATAAAATATGAGTGTAGATGGGGGATTGTGGAAACATGGTATCAGATAATTGGCAGAGCACAATGCTCTGTCTAAGCTGTCTAAGGAATCTGCTTTGGGGGTCTGCAGAACAGGACAGTGCTATACAACTCCCAGAATGGTGTGGGATAGAGAGATAAAGCCAAAATGACAAATATGAATACTAAGTCCCTGCAGCAGCCAGGAAGGGACCCTCTCCCACACCCCCAATATATTAAGCTGGCTCACTACAGCCAAGAGGGGAACAGAAATCTTCTTCCCTGTCAGCTGTTTCAAAGAAAAGGGAGGGGGAGTCAGGGGGCTTTTTTTCAGTGAATTTGGCCAGCAGAGCCTGTTTGAATCTCTGCTCTGGAGATTCAACACAGGAACACAGGAAGGCTGAGACTGAAACATCTCCATTTGAAGGTGCTTTGACAAGCACCTTCTGATGGTCATTCTGGAAATTACATGGACTAAAACCATTCTTGGATCTCTATGTAGCCTTACCTGTGGAAGAAAATCTGCACCAATAGTGAGTCCCTGGCCTGATTTTGATAACTTAAGCCAGGCAAATGTAAAGACACAGAAAAGCATAAACCAACTATCAAAGAAGAGCTGAAAAAAAATAAGAAAGACTAAGAAACAGAGAAAAAATGACCATCAGACTAAATTCACCAATTCAGATGCTTAGACATCAGGAAAATATTACATGCCATACGAGTAAAAAGGAAGAGATAGATCAGCCAAAGGAACAAACCAAATATCCTGAAGAGATACAGGATTTACGACAATCATTGATAATCACACAACTGCCCTAAATCACATCAAGAATTTAAAGAAATTATGACTAAAGAAATAAAAAATACTAAAAAGAATCAGCAAGAGTGGATTTGCCTCAAGCAGATGAGTGCTCA